>VZTU01021943.1:0-47191 GCA_013400835.1 Zapornia atra | reverse complement strand
GAAGCAGCGCCTGGAGGTGAGCGGAGCGCGGCGTGCGGGGCCGGCCGCGGAGGGGTTCACCTCCTGAGAGGGTCCCTCCCGAGGGGATGAGCGTCGCCGTGAGGAGCGCCGGGTCGGGGTCTCGCTCTCCCGGCGTCTGCGGCTCCAGCTCGGTCATCCCGGGCTGGGGGATGGCCTGGGGGGTGTTTCGCAGGGTGCTCCCGCTTCTCACCGTGCCTTCCCTGCTCCTTTCTCTCACTCTTCCCGCTGGCCCTTGCTTCTTCGCCCCGCGCTCTCCCCTCCCGTCCCCGGCGGAGCCGCCGGCGCTTCGCGGGCGACAGGAGCTGTTAAAAAGGCACTTGTCGTGAACGCGATGCTCACCCCGGTGCCTTGCCGAGGCAGCCGGGCGGGTCTGCGCCTCCTGTTCCACGCCTTCCTGAAAGCTCGGGGGCTGCCCGGGAGCAAGCGGCACCCAGGCAGCTCGTAACCGTAAGGTACGGGCAAAACACCCCGGAGAACTTGCAAAAGAAAAATGAAAGGGGAAATCGGAGGAAGACTGGGGGATCAGTCATTTCCTCCTCGTCTAGTGACTGCAACCCTCTGACTTAAGCTGCGGGCTGGTTAGGTCAGAGCTGTCCAAGAAGGCTTGTAATAAAAAGAACTAACTGGTTTGCACTTTGTTACGAGCTTCAAACCCCCAAAATCTTCCAGACCTTTCCAAAACCCTGATTGAACTATTCCACACACACACACACACAATTTTCTGGCAAAGAATGAGATGGTACTTTTCCCTGTGTCAGTGTTTTCCAACTTCTTGTCTGCGAACTGTGGGAACATTTTGAACTCCTTAGAAGGGATCAGTGAAAGCAACCAGGAAAAGCCAGCCAGAAAAGTAAGTAGGCTTAAATTAGCTGTGCTGATGCCCATGCTGCTATTGCAAAACTTTTAATTGTCTGAATGTTAAAATATGTTTAAAAGCTGCTTTCACGATGCTTCAAATTTTCAGATAAGCCCAATGACTGTTTAGCGGCATTTAGAGATAGTCCACAGTAAGAGAAAGAAAAAAAACCCCAAATATTACTGGCATTATTTCTGCTGATGATTCAGCAGAATATGAATTCATAATTTCATAACTGACACTGTTAACACAGTTGCACATCATCAGTTTGGATGGGGGTGACTGACAGTCTTAACAAGGGTCTGGCCCCTAGAATTTTTTTGGCTGAAGTTTTCACAAAGGAAGACAAATTTTCAGGCAGACTTCTAAAAATCTTATACTAAACGTGCAATAGAATGCATTCTGGGTTAACAGGTGTCTCTATATTACAGAATTTTCACAAGTAAGGTGCTGCTCTGCTAGCTGCTGTAGAAATGTAAGAGCTAAAGTCATTAACTGCAGAGTTTCAGAAGGAAGTACATGTAGGTGACTTGCACTGAATTAACTCTGTGGCCATCAACTCTTGCATTGGCCTTCCAGGTTTGAATGCACAGTGCCTGGAGCATTTACATTATGGTAACTTTCCTAGCAGCTTCTTAAAGGTATCTGGGCATGGCAGCATCAAACCTTTAGCCTAATAATGGAAGAACCGTGGATCTCAATAATAAAATTGCAATGACACTGTATCCATGCATGTGCATTAGATGTCAATTTGGTGATTAAATCAGAGTATGCGAAGTCCTAGGAAAAGCTTGTGTTACTTCAGCCATCCATTCTTCCTGCGCTAACATTAGCACATGGGGAGAAAGCCAGAAAGTCTTTCATTCCTGTCTACTAATTATGCCATCTTGTCTCCAACACTGAAACAAGTAGCTTTAATTCACAACTAAAGGCTCAGTAGCTTTCATGGGTTCCCTCAGTTCTTCATACTAGTTACTTTTATTTCTGAATGGCTTTACACAAAGGTCTTTAGGCATCTCTTCCAAATTTTCCCATGCTCCAGTATTTACTACCTTCTCAGTCTGATGAAAATGAGCTGCTGACTGCTATTTTTTATTCTATTTCATTGCTGATAGAATTTTTCCGTAAGAACTCTTTTTCTAAAGCATGTGTTTTCCTGTCTGTTTGTAAGATCTATAACTTTTAACACAAGAAGACCCTGCTGAAGCTGGAATCGTCAAACTCAGATTAGCCTATTGATTTCCTAGTTAAGTTTAATGAATTAAATGCCTTCCTTATCCTGATGTGTTTCTTTCTGCTATCTAACAGGTCTGAGGAACATTGTCCTGCTAGATTATATTTCTCGGTAGTCCTTCTTAAAAGTGTTTCTTTATATGGCTACAAGAACTGCCATTGCTACTATTTTATAGCTAGTTATCTATAGCTTTTTGCTCTTCAGAAGTGTAATCAGCGGCAAAGTCCAGGTCTTGTCATTATTTTCCACAAGCCCATGTAATGAGAAGGCTGTAGACAAACAGACACTGTCAAGTATTTCCACAGGTATGAAGGAATGAATGCAGGTTTGTGCAGGCAGTTGAATGGGTTTTGCAAGGCCGTTGCATTGATAAGATTTAGATTTTATTGGTGATCGTAAGAGTACAAAACAAGTAACTGGCCTATGCAGGAACCTGAGTTACTGTTCTCAAAGACGTGCATTAACTGTTTCTCTTGTTTCGTGCAGTAGCAAGTTGGGAAGACCTTCCATGTGACAAACAATAATGTCATTGCCTTCATGAATTTTTTGACAAAGAATCTGTATTTTCACTGGCTGGGTGGACTCTCCTCTTCTCCAGCCTTCACTGAAGAATTCTTACCAGTTCTGTCCAGGCAGTAGATCAAGTTTTGCTGCTCTGCTTTGATTGTTGCCTACTATTTTGTATGTTCAATTTTGTTTGTGCTCTTGTGGTCATGTGGGATTTTTTTTAGCTAATTAATAGATTTTAATATATTGATTGAAAACATGATATTCTGACACCAAAACTGGGCCAGAGCTAAGGTCAAATTGTTAATTTTCATTTGTTTTATGGAAATTGGTTTCAGAGGTGCAGTTGGGACTTCTGAGCACTCCTCAGAAAACCTCTGATAACTAAAGCATGGACAGAATTTTCCAATCCAAATCAAAGATTGCAGTGTCTGTCATTTCAGACATTCTTGTTGGAGTTCAGTCTAGTCAGGCCAGATCAAATTAAGGATTGGGCTGATTAGGCATTACAGAATTTCAAAATTGGGCACCAGTTTTTCATGGAGCAGAATTCAAAACTCCATTATACCATCCAGGAGAAAACTTGCATTGCTACTCAGAGGTGCCCATGGGGAACTGATTGTTCCTGTTCTTTTGGAGCTCTGCTAAGCTCAGGCATGTCTGAAGAAGTATGTCTTGAAGAGTCATGTCAGGAACAAAACCACAGATCTTTCATAGGTACAGGCATCTGTAATATCTTCTCTAAATGCTGAAGTATTGTTGCTGCTGTCATAATTTTACGGCATAATATGGTTAAAGTCCTTTCCTAGGGACAGCTAGATCAGAGTTCAGTTACCACTTCAGCACACTGGGATTCAACCCTGTATCCCCTGCTTTACTAGAATAGTGCCATGGCTACACAGCTTTGATGTTATTTTCTAAGCCTCCCTAATCTTACTACACATTTAGTGAGTCTGACTTTCTTTTTCTCTACTTTCTGGTGATGTTTGTTTCTTTTGCATATGTGTTTCAGAGGAAGGAATGTTGTTTCAGGAAGAAGTCACTAGGAAATTACTCAGTGAACCTTTCTTCATTCTATTTGATGATCCTCAGGCCCAGTGTCCTTGTTCTTCCAGTTCCTTCATTATGGCACCCTGTTT
This sequence comes from Zapornia atra, assembly GCA_013400835.1. NCBI lineage: Eukaryota > Metazoa > Chordata > Aves > Gruiformes > Rallidae > Zapornia > Zapornia atra. The sequence continues at coordinate 43,434 of VZTU01021943.1, read as the reverse complement.
TAGTGATAGCTGTTGCGGGAATCCATTAATGCCAGGTTGTTCTGCCAAACACACTTGAAGAGTCACTTGGAGAGCTCTTTGCCCCTACAGACCAGTTTGAACTGAACTCGGTGACTGACATTGTCACAAATCTGGCATAAGGTGAAGTTTGGGTAGGTGGATTTCTTAGCTTTGCTTAGCTGGAATGATGAACACCGCTACTCTCTTAGAGCTCTTCACAGAGTGGATATATATACCAAATAAATGCCACTGATTTATGAAGGTCTGGCCAACACATGTGAAAGTCCTGTAACGTTAAAGTGTAACTGGTAGGACGTGGGCCTGTTCACCTGGTTTATCATTCCTGTACTTGGTAGCATAGAACCTTCAACAGATGAACATGTTTGGCCCCAACTGGTAACTAGCACCCATCCAAAGCAATCTCGGTATGTTATCCATCTTACTTGATTGCTTTATTTGGGATAGAGGAGACATTTCTTTAGCTGTATGAAGGTTAGTTTTTTTAATTGTTAAGAACAGGCACAGTGCTGTCTCATTAAAATGTGAGTTCTGTTGTCAGCCACAGACATGCGAAGCTATAGGGTGAGTCTGCAAAGCAGGGGGTTGGTGTGAAATACTTACAAGAGAACCTTCTGCGTATTCATTTTGCTTAGTATGAATTTTAAACATTTCAAGGAAAATCAGTATTGCTGTGCTCCCATGGCCTTTATGTGTAACCTTGGCACCAAGATGTTGAGGAAGGTTGTTCCCACTGGCTGTCAGTCACCTTCAGAACATGAAGCAACACCCTTAAATACATAGGAGACAGGAAAACACTATCACCTGGATAGCTAACAAAGCAGCAGTTGCATAAATGGGGACAGGATCTGCCACAAGTGATGTCTGCTCATGGAGGATTTGGTTTGATTTTTGGTGCATGAAAGATTTGCACAGAAAATAAATGTTTTAGAGTAGCAGGCAAGAATATAATGTTTCTTCCAGATGCAGAGCCTAACATGGACAGGGAAGTTGAACTTCTTACTCACAGCTATCAGGAGAAGGGTTGCAGCTTAGATATGTAGTTATCATTACTACTTTCCCAGAGAGTATCGGCTCTGTGCTGGAGCTCTTTGCTGGTGTTGTCAGAAGCAACAGTTCTTCAGGAATTTCTCTGGGCACTGCGGTGGCTGTCACCTCTTCTGCAGAAGGGCAAATCCTTTCAGAAAGTGTTAGGAAAAGAGTCTCATAAATGATTCCTTGAGACATTTCATGACTTTGTATTAGTTACTTGCCTTGTTTTCGATATAAATTTCTAATCCCATTCTGAACCCCTCTTCTTCCCTCCCCCGACCCCAGTCATTTCTTCCTGTGACCACACTGTTTTACTATCCTTCAGCTTCCCCTGTGACTTGAGAGTTTTGCACTGTAAACATGACTGGAATGATTCTGGTTATAAATAACATCCTTCTGCTTTTTTGTTGATGTTGTTTTGTTTATTTTTAGCTTGATGCAGCACTTGAGAGACTAATGATGTGTGTAAACAGGGTTGATGAAGCAAATACAGAGGGGGAACACTCTATTTTCGTGCCTTTTCTGTTGAAGGAAACTTTGTGTAACTTCTCCCTTCTTCATGGACACGTTTGATGTCTGCTCATTCCACTTTACCAGAAAAGATGAACCAGCTGCTAGAGGTCACTTGTGCACTGAGGTCACATGAACTATAGAATTATTCTTAGTTTGGTGTTTTTGTGTGATCTTGATTTATGTTCTCTCTTCTGACCATCAACAGGAGCTTTACAGTGAAGATTGCGCCAACAGAGTTTTTGGCAGTGGATCGCCTCTGGAAAAATAAAGCTAGCTAATGATTACCCCTCTCTGAGGGGGTGTACATCCTTATCAGTTGGCTTAGGCATAACAAAGGGGTCATCAGCCATGGTACCACTCTGATTAACTTATCTGATTGCACTGCTACTAGCTACTGCCTTTGTATTTCCAAAGGGGTGAGGATGGCAGATTCAGACCTAAGGTCACTAAAGCCACAAAAAAGCAGCAATAAGAATGGCTCTATTTCTATGGGTTCTCATGGTCATTAATATCTTTGCACTGGAAACAGAAATCATCTTCTATCTATATCTGAGAGGGAAGGAGACTAGTGTTCTGCTTAAAATGCAGATGCCCAGATGCTCTCACACTTAGAGTGGGTAGGATCTCCTGTGGTCCAAGAGCTGACCCTCCTGTGCTGCTCTGGAGTGGTGAAGATGAGCCTTGGGTGGGCTGTTGTCTCCTGTGATGGACCTGGGAGTAGCCCAGCAGGGTATTATCCAGGCTCTCCATCCTGCCATTGTCCTTCTTAGTGACTCTGTGGATGTGCAAAGAAGCTTTTATCACACAGCCCAACACAATTTATGTAGCCCAATTGCCTTTCTGTGTGGAGAAGGGTAGAAATTTGCCTAACAGCTGTATAAGAATTCAAGGTCCTGATTTTTTTTTTCTTTCTCCCTAAAGGTTCTTTCCTGGAGTGCATTTCTTAACTTTGGACTTACACAAGAAAAGTAAACAAGAGCAAAACCAGGTACTGTCATTTTCATCAAGACAAAGCTTACCACTAGGATTTTTGAAAGCTCCCAGGCCTTTATCCAACGGAAGAGAAGCTATTTGTTAGTGGATTTAGTGGGAGTAGTGAAGGAGGAATGAGAATGATAAACATAGTCCAAGAAAACCAGGAGAACGCATTCTTTATGACCCCACCCAGTCATTTTACACCTCTGTGCTTGTTTTAAAAAAACTCTTCCAGCTTGGTTCACTTGGGGTGATAAGGGGAGAGGCATAGGGCACTGGGGAATAAGGCCAGAGAAGAAAGAAGTAAATGACAGAACATGTGGTTCCTGAAATTGCCTCAGGTTTAGTGTCCAGCTTCTTCAGACATTAGGACTAGACCTTGCAATAACTCTGCTTTTCAGTCTGCATTTGGGAGAATGTATCTTACAGCATTTCCATCAGCTTTTTGGCTGATGGCAGTCACCTCTCTTTGTATGCTGAAAGGTGCAGAACACTTTGACTTCGATCATGACTTTGCAGTTCATGATCAAAATTGCAATTCCCCAGCACAGATGTGTTTTCCTACCGTAACACTGTACTAGTTCTGTCCACCTGTGCTTTTCCATTTAAAGCATCTCCATGCTTGGCTACCTAAAGAAAGGGTTTCTGTTCTTCAAAAATGGGGAAATCAGTGGATCTGCCACTGACTCCCCCCTGCTGCACTAGCCAGTTCAGATACATTCAGGTTAGGTACACAAAGTTAGAGCAAAAGTCCCCCATTTTCTAATTGTAAGCCTATTAAAGCTGGAGTAATCACACTACATTATTCTTCATGTCCCCAGTTTTGCTGTTGTTGTTTTTGTTTATTTCTCCCCATGGTCATATTTTGAATCTAAGGAACAACCACCAAATCATAGTCCTTATAAATCTTATGTCTGCATTCTAATCTGTGCGGACTGGATCAAAAAATGTTCTCCTTTACAGGAATCATTGTAGGTGGCTTGACAACCCTGCTTTATCACCTGAGATTGGCAAGAGAAAGTACTTAATTATTAGTGATAGTGTTATAAATTGGTGTTTGCTTCACTTTTTTTTTTTTTCTTCAACACCTTCAATTTGATAGTAGCACTAAAGGCACAAGACAGACCTTTATCAGCCAGATAAAGAATTGGTAACTCTTAAGTCTTTTGCATACAACTTTTAACTACTTCAGCTCAACTCTTATCTGGCTGATAAGATTAATGGCAGCATTTCTTATGGCTTTTTAATTTTATTCATGCCATGAAGTTCAAAGGTTGTCCAAGAACAGTATTGCACTATTAAGACTCAGAAGCCCAGAGATTGCCTTTCTCTTCTTTTGGACAAAGGTTTGGGAGTTTTCAGAAATCATAGCAAGCTTTGTCTTCATGAAAATGATGGTACCTGCTTTGCTCCTTCCTCAAGCACGCTGAGAATAAAGGGCAAGGCTGACTTCCCGAGCCTTGTATATCTCTGCAGTTTGTCATACTGCTATTCAGCAAACACTCGGAGAGACACTTCAACCAGTCACGAAATGCGGCTGTTTTGCTTCGTGATGGCCAATGTGTATCGTCTGTTGTAAACACAGGCATCTCAGTGCTTGCTCTGTGTGTGCTTTAGTGAGAGGTGGATGACGTTAAAGACTTCCATCTTTATTGTATTATCCACTGCTTAGTATTCAAAGTGATCATCAGAGAACGTGATTATGTGAGGTGAAGTTAGGGAAATGACTTGGAATACAGAAAATGATGCATCCAGCTATATTTTTGGGGTAGATTTAGGACCCCTTTTTATAACATGTGATTTGTTCCCTATGTTCTGGTATTTGCTATAAACCATAGCTAAACACAAGATGCTCTCCTCCCTCAGGTTTACTGTTGTGTTAGATCATTCTTCAGACTGAGGGCCAAGTAACTTTTTTGTTCAAACAGGATCAGAAACTCTCAGTCTACATTTTTAAAACCTTCAAGCTGAGTGATGGTGAAACTTTGATTGTGGCCTCTGATGGTGTGTCAGGCTAACACTATCATCTGGATAAGTGATTTAGAGTTGAGCCCTGTTCAATTAGTCAAACACATCTGTATCACATATTTCACCATGACAAACAGAGGCAGGACTGAACTGTTGTTCTCTGTATGCTCATAGTACCTGTAAGAGCTTGAGCATGTGTACAGAAATGAGAAAGGAGCTGCATATCTTAAAACCTCTCCACTTCTAGGTTTGCATTACAAACTTGTGTGGCTCTTCCAGATACTAACCAATCTACTAGAAGCTTAACACACGCTTTTCACATTCAGGTCTATCCCATTCAGGACCTGAATTGGTTTGGGTTAGCAGGGGGCATTTTTTGTGTTGCTAGATATTTTGGAACAGGAATAAGGGCTGCCTGTTTTTAAAAATTTGGATATAAATTTTTTAATATTATATTGTCATTTTATGGGAATATTTTGGCCGAAAGCAAGCCTCTGAACTGATTTGGTATGTGCCTTTTGCATGCAGCTCTAATTTTTGTTTGTTATGATTTGAGTGGATTATCTGTTTAAGACTGATTAAAATTGCCTCTTAATTTGTAAATGAAGCTGGTGTTGCCAGATCACACCAGTTAATTTCCAGAAAAGGTACGTTCCTCGTGAATAATGACATAAAGAACCATTCTGGAACCACAGAATGACTGAGGTTTGAAAGTATCCAAAGATCATAGATTACAACCTCCCTGCCCAAACAGGGTCACCTAGACCAGGTTGCCCAAAGCCATGTCCAGTGAGGTTATGAATATCTCCAAAGATGGAAACTCCACAACCTCTGTGGGCAGTCTTTTCCAGTGTTTCATCATGCTTGCAGTATTTTTTTCCCCCTTATGTTCAAACAGAACTTGTATTTCAGCTAGTGCCCTTTGTCTATTTATTCCCTGCAGCATTAGGTATTTATAACCATTGATATGATTTCCCAACCTCTTTCTCCCTTCTCCAGGCTGAACAATCTCAGCTTTCTCAGCCACTCCTAATATGGCAGGTGCTTCAATTTCTCAATAATCTCTGCAGCCCTTTGTTAGATCCTCTCCAGGGTGCCCATGTCTTGTGCTGGGGAACCCAGAAACAGACCCAGCACTCCGCATGTGCTGAGTAGAGGGGAAGAATCACCTCCCCCAGCCTGCAATGCTGCTGGCCTTCTTTGCCAGAAGGACACACTGCTGGCTTGTGTTCAAACTTTTTGTCCACCAGGACCTACAGGTCTCTTTCTGCACAGCTGCTTTCCAGATGATTGAATCCCCAGCATTTACTGTTGCATGAGGCTGTTGCTCCCATGTGCAGGACTTTGTGTTTCCCTGTGTTGAACTTCATGAGGTTCCTGTCTGCTCATATCCCCAGTCTATCAAGGTACTCCTGATGGATAGCATAATCATCTGGTGCATCAGCAACTCTCTTCAGTTGTATATTGTCTTGCTTGCCAAAGCTGCACTCTGTCCTATCGTTGGTATCATTAATTAACATCTTAAATTATATTGGCCCAAGGTATCAGTCAGGGGTACTCCAGTAGTGAATGACCTCCAGGTGGACTTCATGCTGCTAATCACAATCCTTTGAGCCTGGATGCTGGGCCAGATTTCTGTCCACCTCCCTCTTTAGCTTATCCATACTTTATTAGTTTGTCTTTATGGAAGACAAAGCCTTACGAAACCTTGAAGAATGAAAGGTGAAGCATATCACTGATGTTCTTTTTTCCAGCAAACCAGTCATCTTATTATAAAAGGCTGTCAAATCGGTGAGCCAATATTTTTTCCTTCATAAAACCATGGTGACTACACTCAGTCACCTTCTTGTCATCAAGGTGAAATGGACTAGTTTGTAGTTCCCTAGGTCCTTCTTACCATTCTTCAAAGTGGGAGTGACACTGGCTTTCTTCCAGTCCTTAGAAACCTCCCCAGTTGTCATGGCTTTCAAGATTATCAAGAGTGGCCTCACAATGACACTGGCCACCTCCTTCAGCCCTCATGGGTGTGTCTTATCAGGACTCATGGACTTGTGTATGTCCAATCTGTTTAAATGTTCCTGTACCTGACCCTTTCCCATTGATTGAAGTTTTCCTTGCACTGGACCATCCTACTGGTCTCAGGGTCTGGAATTGCTGAAGGCTGATCTTACCGGTAAAGACTGAGGCACAGCTCATCTTTCAGGATGTTTCTTGTGGGTTCTCAACCTTTTCAGTTGAGGGCCCACATTTTCTAAAGCCTTCCTCTTGCTGCTGATGTACCTGTAGGAGCCCTTCTTGTCACCATTTATGCCCTTATCCAGATTCAGCTCCAGATTCAGCTCCAGGTGGACTTTGGCTTCCCTAACTCTGTCCTTGCATGCTTCAGTCATGTAACTCCAACCCGCTTGCCATGGGTATGTACACACTCCACCTGACCAGGTTGCCTAACATCCCGTCCAACCTGGCCTTCAACACTGTCAGGGAGGGGGGAAGCTACAGCTTCTCTGGGCAACCTGTGCCAGGGCCTCGCCACCCTCACAGTGAAGAAGTTCTTTCTGATATCTAATTTAAATCTACCCTCTTTCAAATCAAACCCATTATCCCTTGTCCTATCGCTCCATGCCCTTGTAAGCAGTCCCTCTCCAGCTTTCCTGGGCTCCTTTGGACTCACTCCAGCAGCTCCATGTCTTTCTTGTACTGGGGGTCCCCAGAGCTGGATGCAGTACTCCAAGTAGGTTCTCACGAGAGCAGAACCCCCTCCCTTCACCTGCTGTCACACTGTTTTTGTCGCCTCCACCCATGTGCAGGACCTTGCACTTGGCCTTGCTGAACATCATGCGGTTTGCAGGGTCCCACCTCTCAAGCCTGTCGAGGTCCCTCTATTGCATCCCTTCCTTCCAGTGTGTCAACCACACAGCTTGGTGTTGTTGGCAAACTTGCTGACTCAATCCCACAGGCCATGTCACTGACAAAGATGTTAAACAGTGCCAGTCCCAATACCAACCCGTGGGGAACTGAGCTGTTGACCACAACTCTTTGAGCATGACCATCCAACCAATTCCTTATCTACTGAGTTGTCTGTCAAATGCATGTGTCTTCGGTTTAGAGACAAGGATATTGTGCAGGACAGTATCAAATGCTTTGCCCAAGTCCAGGTAGATGATATCTGTCACTCTTTCCTTATCCACCAGTGCTCTATCTCTATTGTAGAAGTACACTAAATTTTTTCGGCACAATTTGTCCTTAGTGAAGCCAGTGTTGGCTGTCTTACAAGTATCTCTGTATTCTTCCTGCATCATCTGTCCTTGCTACCATCTCTCATATATTACTTTTCATGTATGAGTTTATTTACATTTCCCTGTTCATTTACACAGGTCTCCTACCACTGTTGCTTGAATTCCTGTTATGCAGGGTGCATCATTCTTGAGTCTGGAGGAGGTAATTCTTGAAAACCAGCCAGCTCCCTTTGATGCTAAGACCGTATCCCACAGGATTCTTCTAGGGAGGTGCCTGAACAGGCCAAAGTGTGCTTCCTTGAGGTCTGGAGTTGTAAGCTTGCTGTATGTCTTGTTTCTGTCTGGATTCTCTACCATCTCATGGTCACTGCAGCCAAGGCTGCCCCCAGGCTTCATATTCCTGACCAGTTAGTTCCTCCTTGTGCAAAAGTATCAGGTCCAGCAAAGCATGTCTCCTTGTCTGTTCCTCCATCACCTGTTCTGTGATGACAGATGAGCTATCATCACTGCACCTCAGAAGGCTCCTGAATTGCTTGTGCTCTGCTGTATTGCTCTTCCAGCAGGCATGAGGGTGGTTGAAGTTTTAGTTTCACTGGGCAGAAATACACTAGGATTCATGGATAACTTGCTGTCAGTAACAGGGCAAGATCTGAAGTAGGAAGCGGTGTTTGTGGGCAGGTAGACATTGACATGGAAAAAAGCACTATATATGTTAGTGACCAAAGATAAATCTTAGTGTGGACATGAGGGCTGTAAATACAAAATAAGATACTTGTGATAATACAGGGGTGAGAAAAAACCAGAGGGCCACTCAGAGGGGTATTGCTGGTAGAACAACCCTGTTTTATTTTTGACCAGATCGAAATCTGCAGGTAGGGGGAGAAATGGTAATGTTGAGAGTTAGTTTACTAAGCAAAGAAATCAGTTCACAAAGTGTCATTCAGGCTTCTTAGTGAATTTGAACTATAGAAAGATATAAAAGAAGCTTCAGGTGTGTTTCAGGAGTATAAAGGTAACAAGCTCTGGTAGTACCTTTGATATGTTACTGTTCTTAGAAACAAGCTTTAGATATTTTATTTCACACATTAAAGCTGAAGTAAATCTTGAATGTGCTGTAAATAAAAACTAGAATTTCAGTAACAATGCTGGTTTGTGAATATGTAGGGAAAACATTGCTTACAAGATAACGAGGACTGAAGAGATGCTGGGCTGTGTGTCCTAGGAGATAGAGAACAACGAGCCCTAAGTGGAAAATTCCAGCACCTTCCTCACACTGAAGGCTTAGGTAGCAATATTGGTATTTTGCTGCTGGGCAGACTGTATTTGCTGAATCAGAATGTTGGACCAATCGGGGTTAGCTTTGTCTGGGTGTTTAGGTAGCAATTTGTTTAATTTCTGCGTGGTAACCCTTTTCAAGGAAAATATTGATGTACAGCTAAAAACTAAACACCTCTGGGTTAGCTCCCTTGGTTGAAGGCAAACACATGCTTAAGTGACTTGCTGGACTTGAGCCCAAGGGCCTTGTTCACAATTATGGCTCTTTCCCATTGCACTCATGTTCTGTCAACAAATGTAGCACTAGCCAACATCTCTGCTTAACGATATAGCAGTCCTGTCATTTTGCTCATCAGTGGGAATTATGTTTCCTGCCCTGTACTTCTAGAGGCAGCCAACACGGGGCAAAGGAATTAACAGAGCATCTCCTAAACATGTTAAGATGTTTGTGGCGCCGAATCAAGCAGACAAATAGATGTTTACAAACCTTCTGGCTAGTTTTAAAATTGTGTACATCTCCTGACTCCTGTTTTAGCAAGCGCAGGACTGACAGTAGCAGGAGGTGGCAGATCCACTGAAGGTATGACTTTGAAAAAGTCATGAATTGCACATCCTTGAGGTGCTGTCTGTAAAAAGAAGCCTCTGAAACAGAGTGGAAATCAGGTGGATGGCTGCTGAAAACAATCGTCAATCTGGAAGAAAGATCTTCCAGATGGCTTTGTCAGTGTTAAAACTGGAGTTTTGTCTTTTGGAGATGGATGTGACAGTTTGTGAGCAAGCAGGAAGTAACTCATCAATAAAGCAATCTCCCTTAGACACTAACATTTCCTTTAAAAACTGAGGAGGGAAGGTCCAGATAAGCATGAATATAACCTTCCAATTTTGTTTCTGCAAACAGAGTAATTAATGAAAAAGCTTTCTTTACCAAAGAGAAGCATAAAGTAAAGCTGAGTGTGCTTCATTTACTTACTGCTGTTACAGGCTATCTAATAGTGGTTTTAAACTGCAGTCACAGTTTTTTGCAGAATATCATTGAATCAGTCTCTAGCTTGTCAAAATACATTATTTGAAAGGAAATGCCAAATCTGAGGCTAAAGAAGTAACCAAACTTATTTTATCTGCAACCAGGTTTTCCAGTGGAGACTCTGGAACTCCTCTTGTTTAGCTCCTGCTCCGTGAGGTCAACTATGGAACATGCTCAAGAACATGAAGCATGTCTTGAGCAAACCCAGAGGTATTGTGTGGAGAGACCAATATATAACCAAGAGCTCTTGCAAGGACAGCTGCACAGGCGAGAGAGAACACCTCAGACGTTAAGGCAGAGGATCGCACATTCTTGTCGGTAGGGCTTTTTGACTTCTCTTCATTTTATTGGTTAGAAATATTGTAAATCTTATTTCATTCATGCCCGTAGCTGGTAATCTCTGCAAAGAAACCAAAAAGATAAAAGCAGTAGTTCTACTTTGATTATTCAGCAGAACTACGACAAAGCTGTATATGTGGTTTTATGTGTTCACATATAACTGTATTGCAAATGTTGGATAAATTACTTGAATTGCCTTCGTCAAAGCACAAAGGAAAAAATATGCAGCGTAGGAATGTGAAGTATCAGTCAAATAATGTGACATAAATTCATGAAACCCAGAAAAATATCCATCCTTTTGACAGGAAAATACTTATGGCCAAATTTGCGCTTCACACAATCCTTTCACAAAAGAATGGAGATGTATGACAGCTCTGTAGAAATCTAAATTACTAGTCTAATAAGGATGTATGTCTTGGGATGTAGCTATCATCTGGTTTGACAGAAAATGTTTTTAGCTGTGCAACTCATGCTCAGTGGTACGAGAGGATAGTGAAGAGAAACTTTGTTAACTCTAGTTAAGTTCTCATTGGCTTTGCGTTTATCCATGGTTCATTTGCAGAGCTGATTCAATTTCTTGCTAGAACCTTGTTTTGCAAGACAACAAATTGTTTCTGCCTGATGGCTTGTTTGTAAAATATTCCTGTTCACATGATCTGACTTTTGGAGATTTGGTTAATGGAATGACTATTCTGATAGTAATGACACCTAATTCCACTTCAGAAAACTTACCTGTCCTGAATAAGAAAGATGTGGATCAAAATCTTGCTGAGCTGTGACATGGTGGGGTTCAATCTGCTGAAACATGGAGCAGTGTGGATGCCTGTAGTTCCTTTCTCACTTGTAGCGATAAGCTTCTGCACTATGCACTTCAGTCCCATGAGAATTGAGAAATGTTAACAAGTCTCTGCAGTTCTCTTGTGGATCCCCAACAGAAGAAAACATTTATGTGATCCCAGCGTTACATTTTTACCCAAGGTTAAACTTTCTTACCACAGTACAAGTATTATGCATGGCAATACTGGATAGAGATACTCATTTCCTGGCTGTGTTCATTTGTCATTAATTAGGTCTCAAAAGGTCAATAACCCAGCTAAGAGACACAAGGATCAGCGTTGCTGGCTTCTGTGCCTTTCCTTTCAGGGTAAAGGAAGGGTTATGTTCTCAAATAACCTCAAAGTTAGCCTATCACTACCAGTGATAGTAACAAACACTACTAAAATAATGCAGGGGTTTTTTAAAAAAGCATAATAATGTAAAATGTTATAATCAAAAAAGTATAAAGCATGCAAATTGTAAATAAAAATAGGAAAAAACATTTCCAAGTTCCTTAAATGAAAATTGCTGTCAGAAAGCAAGTTATCCTCAGGGGATTGTTACTAGGAATGATCTCAGCAAAAAGTGTTGTGCGGCTGACTTCTCAGTCATGTCTGGACTTGAACAGTTTCACTTTCCACTGACCTCCAGGCTTACAAGACCTTGATCCTCTTCTCCAGTTCCATAATGTCTGTGAATAGCAATTAACGTGTGATAAAGGGCTAAATTAACTAGAGTTGTTTGTGCTTAAGCTTTGCCCAGAAATTACTGCCATCACAGGTTCGAGCCTGCCTTTAATGGAACTGTTTCCTTACACTGGGATGAAGTACAATTTTTTCAACCCATTTGTCCCCTGCCAGTGTCTAACTTTTTCTTTCTGCTTTGCGTTTTCAGTTGTTCTTCTAAGAAGGCCAAGTCTCATCTTTACAGCTTCTTACCAATCTTAAAATGGCTTCCCCGTTATCCAGTGAAGGCATACTTATTAGGAGACATTATCTCAGGTATAAGCACCGGGGTTATGCAGCTTCCTCAAGGTGAGTGTGTCTCTGGATTTATTTATCCTCCTCTCTGCTTTTTCTGTGTGTGCCTTTATGGTAGCGAGCAGCGTCCTGAACGGGTGCCCATTTGTATTTTGGGGGGTAGTGTGGAGATCAGTAGTGTGCTCTGCAGACCAGCCCGTAACAACGATTCCCTTAAAACTGCCAAGTTAATGATACGCAGCGAACTCTGATAGACATTCAGGGCTAGATGACAGAACAACTTTTCCCGTTCAAGTGCCCTTCTAAACCTTTGCTTGAACGCACCCCGTTACGCTCTGGTCTCATGACTGAATGTTGTAGCAGAGTGCAGCAGTATCTAACAGACATAAGGTTTCAGGAGAGCATCTGTTGCAAAGAAAGCAAACTGAATTCACCCAGAGAAGAACATAGAAGTCAGAGACCAATTCCTTTTTTTCTCCGAAGGCTTGAAGTCACCAGTTTAAGCTGCAAACATAGTAGTGGGCAGTAATTTGCATAGTGGAAGTGAATCAAAAGTATCTTCTGTAGCAATAGAGAAAATCTATGGAATTTTTATTAGATTACTTGGAAGTTTCACCCCAAGTGGCTCCTGGCCCCAAAGTGGGCCAAAGAGAAAATCAGTGTTCACTGTTCAGCCCTTGGTGACTGGACCAGTGGAATCCCTTCTTCAGCCCAACACCTTACTGTCAGCAGTTTCAGAACTGCTATAGGGTTAGAAAGCGACAGTGTTTTTTACAGCACTATCATTATGGGGTGCCATCATTGCTCTGGGAGTGGCAGTTTCACAGCAGCTGCCACCAGCCCAGTAGATTTCCCCAGGAAGTCTTAGAGTAGAGGGAATTCTTGAATTTGTGCAGAGCCCAGTTCAGAGGAGCCCTTTTGCTAAGGGCAAGGTAATTAGGCATATATAAGTTTACTTGCAAAGGGATAAAGGGCTTATTACTTCATATTTCTACCTCGCTTGTTGCACTGTAGTCTGAGGCAGACCTGAAGAGTTAATCTGTAAATCCAAGAAGCCTGGATTTTAATAGGTAGTAACACAGTAAAGCAATGGAATACCCAAACTTAGTCGGTGCAGTTGACTTCTTTATTTCTGTAGCTTCCTGGCTTTGTGCATTTTTTTATTGTTAAGGATATTTTTCCTTACATAAATACAAACATCAGCTTATCTTAAACTGATAAGTAATGTGGTTTACTGTCAAGCAAATCTGTCATATACTTAGACACAAACATTACCGTTTGTATACTGAAACACAGTTTATGTGATGACCAGATAAGGACACTGAAATTTAAGTGGTCGACCGTGAACTTTATACTTAGTTTGTGACTTTGTTTTAAACTAAACATTATTCTTTCCTTTGGTGGCTGTGGACATGCCCTTAAACTGCTCCTAATCTTTCCCTTTCTAAAAAGACAAAAGTCAAACTTATTTTTTCTGGAATGTCTAATTTCCAGCAAGCATGAGTTCAAAGAAACCTGGGAATCATTCCAGGCAGATACAGTGACCAGGGGAACTCCTATCATGTCAATAGCTCTTTATTTCCTTGGCACTGGCAACCTTTAGAAATGCCAGTATAAATGAAAAGGAATAAAAGAGTATTCAGATCAGGAACTTCACATGGATCCACCCTCCTGGTTTTGAAACCACTGACTTTTGGTTCTGGTCACTTGTACTGTTAAGTTCATCACCATAGTCAAGGCCAGGCTGTTATAGTACAGGATATTTTGTGGATACTCTTGTTACAGGGTAGAGAATATATATAGGTTAAGTTTTAGAAGTAATGAATTCAAAGCTTATTGCTGCAAGAGAATAAATTTTATCATCAGTCTGGTTCTGATAGGAATATGAATTCTTGACTAGGGCTCAGTCAGTGGTTAGTGCATGAGCAAGGCCATATGAGCTATCACACTGCACAAGAGTGCTTGGATGACACACAAGATCTTTTCCTGGTTTTGTTCTTTTGTTGTAATCTGATGCTTTGTCTCTCAATTTAAAAATAAATTAGTAGTGAGACATGTTTTTGAGTCTCACTAGTTCTCTAGGGTGAGTGAACCATTGCTTTCTCTTGTAAGTTGCACTGCACTGCTGAGATTTTCCATCCTCACTTGACCCAGTCTGGCCAAGTGTGGTAAGGACACACAGCTTCCTCATGTCATGAGTCTGCACTTGGAAGGCGAATTGAAGAACCAAACAGCATTTTCTTCTCAAGGCCCATTTGTTCAGTTCTGATGTCTAATTCTCATTAACACAAGCTGTGTGGAACTATTGATTTTGCTGAACTGATTGGATGAGTTTCACGCCAAATAATGTGGTGCAGTCTTAGCTTGTGAGCCTGGTTCCTTGATAAGCACATGCTCAGTCACACAGAGGGGAACCAGCCTGGGAGGTGTCCCTCCCTAGCATCCCTTAAAGCTGTTCCCACACAGCTCCATTGTGGTGCCTGCCAGCCCCCCCTACTAATAGGGGATGGATTGAAATAATAGTGTGGATTGAAATTCCACTGTGAGAATTGGACAAGGCTGAAAAATGAAAAGGACTTCATTTTCGGGAAGAATACCAGACTGTATAAGGTCTATGACCTTACAGCTTGTAAGCAACTATTCTCTGCTTATTTTACATTTTGGAGCATGTTTCATGAAGCATAAACTGTAATGTTGCCCCAGTCCTGAGCTGGGGGAGAAGGGAGGCATTTAATCAGTCATAGAGTACAAGGAAGATCATGTCTCTTGAGAAAAGGAGGAGAAAAATCAAATATGTCCCACTAGTTTTGGGGTTTTGGATGTTTCTAATGACATTCTGTGACAGATGAGAACAAAAGCAACCAGAAGTATTGGCTCTTAAGAAGTACTTCTAGCCACAAAGGAAAATCGATAAGCGCACAGATGTACACACAAACACACATGCACACACCTGCAGTGCCTGTAATTAGTGACTTCTGGTTTCCTGACTCAGGCCATCTGGTTTCTAGGCGCTGCCCTACGGTATTATATATGTTAAAGAGCATTCCCTACAAATCTGTTGCTTTTTTAAATCTGGGATATGTCACTAGATTCCTGTTATCCAAGTTCAATTTCAGTAGGCTTTAATCCCTTTGGTTTAGATGGTTTCTTTCTGTTGTTTGGCTAACATACGTATTTGTGTCTGTTTTCTAGGTTTAGCCTATGCTTTGCTGGCAGCTGTTCCCCCAGTATTTGGCCTATATTCATCATTTTATCCTGTCTTCCTATATACTTTTTTTGGTACCTCCAAGCACATATCAATAGGTATATCTGTATGGATAACTGGAAGTCTGTGTGTGTGCATGTTAAATAAAGTTGTAAAATAAAATTACATAAAAATAGGAGAAAGAGAAAGTGTAGTTGTTTAACTTCAGATTTAAGTGAATAGGAGAAAGTCAAATATGGCAAACAGTAATTCTTATTGTTAGTTTATCCATCCTACTAAGGAAGGAATAGAAGAGCACCTTTTATTGGAATAGGTCCAGAAATGTGTGTGTCTTTTTGGCCAGGATGAATCTTGAATTTGCATAACAGAAAATGAGATAGAAAAACAATTATTTTTACTTACCACAGAGGGATATGTTTGCCATCTAACTAGCTTTAATAGTACTGAATACTGGAGCAGATTTTATACTGAAAAAGTAAAATATTTAGGTAGAGAACTCTATTCTAGTTTAATTCCACATATCTCTTAATAAGAACCACTAAAAAAAGAAACTACCAGGATTTTAACCAATTAATTTCCTCTTATTTCAGGCACCTTTGCTGTGATTAGTATGATGGTTGGCGGTGTTGTTGTGAGGCAAGTGCCTGATGAAATGATTTCTGTAGGCTATAATTCTACTAACATCACAGATTCTCCTGAATATACCAAGAGGGTACAGGTAGCTGTGACTCTCGCCTTTCTTTCAGGAATCATCCAGGTATGTGGTTGCAGTTTGCTGTCAGGGCACATTCAGGTGTGCTGCTAGACTTGGGCTTGCAGGGGGTGGTGGGTCATGGCAGATCACTATTGATAGGCTTGTGCTTGAGCACTGCTCCATGCAGAATTCAGGCTGCATTGTGGCAGCCACATAACAGAAGTGGGAAGGGATACGTTGGAGTTAAGTCTTTGCCAGGCACCTTGGCTTGACTGGGAAAAGAGAGACCTCCCCCCTTTCATTTATTTCCTATCCCATCAGAAAAACTCAACCTGCTTTCTCTAATCTGTACATACATGCATGAAAACACGTATATTTATCCATGTCCCACACTGCACCTGCCAGTGGCACAGGAGGTTTGGTGCATTGACTGAAGGAAGGGCCAAGTTCAGGTGTGCCTGACTGGCCTGGGCATCGAGGTAAGAAGAGGTGTCCTGCAGCCTGTCTGCTATATAGTGCTGTTGTTCAGGCTGCAGTGGGAGCCACGTGGTTAATATTTCTCTTCTTTATCAGTTATGTTTAGGTTTCCTTCGATTTGGATTTGTAGCCATCTATCTAACAGAGCCTCTGGTGCGAGGTTTTACTACCGCTGCTGCGGTTCATGTCTTTACTTCTCAGCTCAAGTATCTCCTTGGCATTAAGACTAACCGATACAGTGGACCCCTCTCAGTTGTATATGTGAGTAACTACATTTACTAACATGCAAATTCTGCAGGGTCTGGATGTACTACTTAAGACTCTTCCTGTACTTTTATTAGTATTAGTAGTAGTATTTTGGCACTAAGTAGAATAATAAATATTTCAGTACTCAAAACTGGGTATGAGGTCTTTAAGTGCCATGGCAATATATGATCATCTTAAAGTAGTTTTGCAATAGGAACAGATAATGTTCATTGAGTCAAGTCTCTTGTACATCACAGGAAAATGTACTGCTAAAATGCTTCACTGCACACCAGATGCATTTTGCAAAGTTAGGAAATGTTATTCTCAGAACCTTCCCCAGTCTGTGTTCTTTAATTTCACACACAATTCCTGATGGGAATATTCTTCATTTACTGTTTGTAAGCTGTTTTGTAGAGCAGTTGGACACAGATCACTGTCATCATAAATATACTTGTTCTTTAGAGCAGTGGGAAATGCTATTTTGGAACAAGGACACTCAGTGTAAAACACTGGCATTTATCGAAGACCCTAAGCATTAAAACTGATTGTTTGGAGCATGTAGGGATTGAGTATTTGACATAGCTTATAGCCTGTCTTCCACTCATTTTTTGTTTAACACACAGTGATGTGAGAGGACAGAAGAAAAAACATGCAGTGTAAAGCTATGATTTGATTAATATGATTTAATTAAAACCAAAAGCTCTTGTTCACTTGAATTTAAAATTGACAGTTGTGCTTTGGAAAAAAAAAAGGTAATGGATCTCATGCAGCAAATTAATTGATAGTGACATTTCTAGTTGAAATCATAACCAAAGCTTTTAAGTTTTTATGAACATTACTTTTCTTGCTGTTAGGAACAAGCAGAGTCAAAATGCATCTGAATCTGATTCGCCTGCCAGTCTAGGAAACCCCAAGCTGTTATCACAAAAGTAATGCTTTTGCAGAGATCTCCTCAGTGGAAAAATAGGGAAGATCTCAGACACCTGTGAAAACTCAAGCTTTTGAGCACATTGATGGCTCAGCAATAGTGAACCTTCAGGATTGGAAGTACATGGAGGCTATAGAAAATACTTAGTGGGAATCTTTTTTGTGCATTTGTGCAGATATCATAAAGCCTCTGGAAACAAGGCTGCACTAATGATTAATTCCTAAATTTGCTCACCACTAAGCTGGAAACCTGACATACTAACTGCCAGGCAAATAAGAGGGAAGGTGTATGTTTGAGATGTACTACCAGGACATCTTGAATGTATAATATCCTGATAGTTGCTGTAATTTTCTTTCTGTCTAAAGAAGGACATCTTCTTTCAAAGACCTCTCCAGAGGTTTTTGGGGTTTTTTTGTGAGATTTTTTTGTTTGTTTGTTGATTTGCTTTTAGGTTTTTTTTAAAGTACAGTGGAAGAAGGAGTAATTAGTAGGGGAATCATTTACCCTCTAGCAGCTTGGGCGTTCCAGCATGCTTTCTTTCATAACACCCTTTTAATAGTGTTTTCGACTAAAAGATATTTGGACTAATGGCCAGTTCAGTAGTGTTGCAAGATCACTCTATTTAATCATATCACTA
Source organism: Zapornia atra (assembly GCA_013400835.1). Taxonomy (NCBI): domain Eukaryota; kingdom Metazoa; phylum Chordata; class Aves; order Gruiformes; family Rallidae; genus Zapornia; species Zapornia atra. The sequence goes on along the minus strand of VZTU01021943.1, from coordinate 25,071 downwards.
TGGTAACCTCAGTGGTTCTACCAGCAGCTTTATCGTTTTGGAACAGTTTATGCAGCTCTAAGTAGGTGTGACTTGCCAAAGAATATTTGAGGGTATTAGGAGTTTGCATTTATTGCTCTCAGGTAGCTGCCAGTATGAAATACGGTTGAAAACATTGAGGATAAGAGGTGTGGTTTAGTTTAGGCTTTTTCCCCCATGATAGTTTTTTTTTCTCCAAATTCTCGCCTCATTTGAGGAAGAATGATATTGTAAATGACAGCAAGTGCATCTCCCTCACTGAGAGAGTCTGAACTTTGAGGTTTTGTGGGAACAATGGGCATTTTGGTGAGGCGCTGATTCACTGTGTTTATAAATGCAGAATAAAACCGCAGCTGGACATTGGTGTGTGATTTTCTCTTTTGTGACAAATATCCATGAAGGTTGTATTTTCTTAGGAATAATTATGATACTTCTGTTGTGTTTCAGAGCATAGTTGCTGTACTTTCAAAAATAACAACGACCAATATTGCTGCATTGATTGTTGGATTAACATGCATTGTTCTGTTGTTGATTGGCAAGGAAATCAATTTTCGGTTTAAGAAGAAGCTCCCAGTTCCTATTCCTATGGAGATCATTGTGGTAAGCCAGTTGTAAAATTCTGTAGCTAAATTATATAGCTATTTTAAAGCTGTAGAAACCGTCTCATTTTCTATCAAGTCTTACTTAGCTTTAGAGTAACCTCTGTTGAAAATAATTCATTTGAGGTTTGATCCAGTTGAAGGTTTGGATACTCATAAGATTAGGGACTGACATGCCCATTTTAGGCATAAAGTGCCAAAGAAGAATTGAAAACCAGTTAAACACCCCCAGTCCCCTGTGGCAATGGGTAGATGGAGATTTCTTGTAAAACCCCCTCTATCCTGGAGTTTTATCACATTGAGCATACTCCGCAAAACGTGTCTCTCAGTGGCGTTTCCAACCTGGAGTCCAAGAGCCTAGAACCCCTGTCCCAAAGGAAGTGATTTACACATGCCTTTTTCGGGGGGTTTGCAGGGCTTGCTTGCTTTTTAAAATGCAGTGATAGAAGAGCAGGAAGGAGTGGGACTTACTACTTAACCTTCCTTTCTCTGTTTCTGAGACTGATGACTGACTGCAGCATTGATTTTGTTTCAAATAGCTACTCTAAAATACATGGATAAAGCAGACTATCTAAATACAAACAAAGCCCACTTCTCAGATAACCTTTCAGCTTTAAAAGTGGTTTGATTTGAGAGCTAGAGCTCTCAAACAACCTGCACAAAATCGGGGCTGAGACTGAAGGTACGGGTATACTCTAGACGGAAGGAACAGAGACACTGTTGAGAACTGATGATGGAGGTGGTGTAATAAGTAATTGTTTGATAGTGAGGCAGTGGCAAAGCAATCTTACACCTGTGCCTTTCACTGCTGCTGCACCAGTTCTGTTTACAGGTAGCCTGCAGGTTATGCACAGGGAAATGTGGCAGTGCAGATGTCCTTGGCTTGTCCTTGCGTTTCCCAATACACTATTCTGCCTGAGCTTGGCTCGGGCAAGAGGAATTCAAGTGATTCAGATTATACCATCGCATGTTCCATTTAACTGTTTCCAAGAAAACTTTATAAAATCAGTGGGGTTTGAACTGGATTAAAGGAAAATCGTGATACTTTCTCCTTTTTATCTGCTATTTTATCCCCTAACTCTTAGAAAACTGATTGACAAATTAATGTAACCCCTTCTGTGTAGTTTTCGTAATTAGCTGTTATTAGTTCTTCAGGTGGCTTTATGTCTTTCGAGCTGAGATTTACAAATGTGTGGATTTTTAGGTACTTATTGGAACGGGAGTTTCAGCTGGAATGAAACTGAATGAGTCATACAGAGTGGATATTGTTGGGAATATTCCTCAAGGGTAGGGATGATATATTCTTATTCAAACTATACCTTTTCCAATGGCATGTAGCTGTTATTATAGTAATTTCAAAATCCTTATTTTGTCTTCAAGGTTACGTGCACCAGCAGTTCCTGACATTCAGCTCATCCCAGCAGTATTTGTGGATGCAATTGCAATAGCAATAGTTGGATTTTCAATGGCTGTATCAATGGCCAAGATCTTTGCTCTTAAACATGGTTACACCATTGATGGGAATCAGGTAAAAGTACTGGGGTTGCTTTGTTGAAAATTCTCAGTAGCACCTTTGTTACATCGTTAGAGCAGAATGTGATATTGGACAAAAATTAGGTGTTCTTTCATAGTGGAACCAGATCAGGGTTTTGACATTTTAATTGCAAGAATTATTTGAAGTTGTTGTTCTGTCTGTGTTTTAATAACCAGCTCCACTTTTAGCTTCATTTTGGAAAACTTGCTTCTGTTAGGCTTGGACATAGACATGCATAGTAATTGTTGGGACAGACATTACTTAATCTACTTTATCTCTGCTTTCTCTAATAGAGCGAAGTGTACAGTTCCCATGTGATAAATAATGATGCCTCATGTGTCAAAGACCTATTATCTAAGGTTTAGAAATTACAGTTATGTTTTATAATTTCTTTTTATTCCCACCCTTTGCAAATAGGCAGCTCATCCTTTTCTGGGCCAGCAATTGGCCCTGTCTATAGTCTGTGTTCTGATCATGATTTGAGTGATAAAGGCTGTAGGTAAGGACTTTCTAAATAAACGGATATGTCATCTATGTCATCTTCACCTACTCTGTCCTTCCTGTGCAATTTAGACTCAATATTGCACTTGCATTGTTGGTTGATGTCATTGTGGTGTCAGAGGAGTCCATATGCTGTAACTCGTGTCCTAGAACAAGCATCTGACCCAGCACAGATCAGCTGTTCCCCCTTCTCCAAATGGCTGTTTTCCTCTGAGAGTAAATGGAGTTAAGTGACTGTTACCTACAGAGTTTTGCATCTAGTCAGATGAATCTCATCCTTCATATCGTTGATTTCTGTTCCCCAAAAAGAGGGGAAGACAAATCCATAGCTGCGTGAATGGAAGCAGTGCTACTTAGGTTAGTTAATCATCACTGACCTGAGTTAAGCATCTAGATATTTTTCCTCAGGAGGTGCCAAGTGCTGTTTCACCTGGATGTTAAACCATAGAGCTCCTCATCACCTGATGCAGTGCATGCCGAGAGTCTGAATCAATCAAAAAGGGTTGTATGAATGCAGAAAGCTCTTTGAGAACTACTGAAAACATGAAACTCAAATCAAGTCAGTTTCACACAGGAGGATGCCAAATAATCTGGGGAGGCTTCATCACAAGCAAATACTTTCTTAGGCAGCAGAAACACAGAACTGGTGTGGATGGAGCTCTGCTCTTGCTCATGATAACAGTTCTCATGTGGGATCTTCACGTGTTGATGAAACACTGGACACACATTGTTTTTTTCATGTACAGGGATGGGCTACCACCCATAGAAACACAGCCAAGGCTGCTCTTGTGTAGTACTAAACAGATAGAGTGGGAAACAAAGACCAGTGTTTTTATGAGAAAATCATGTTCCATGTATATTCAGTGTTAAAATTCAAGTTATCCCCAAGTTGAAGAATTCCTCAAAACGAGGAGTGCTGTCATTCATTTTAGTTTTCAGTGTGACTCAGTACAGTAACATTTAAGGATGGGATATATCTTGAACATTTCATCAGATACCTTATTTAACAGATGACTTAACGGGCATCAAATTGCACATGTGTGAGAACCACAATAAGTCTCTACAATAAGATTACTACAAGCACTGTAAATAGATGTGGTTATTAATAAGTATCAATAGCTCCAGCTTCATACAGTTGCTTGTTTATGACTGCCTTTTTTTTCACCCTGTTGTTTAATGCAGGAACTTATTGCGTTGGGAATATGCAACTCCGTGGGGTCATTTTTCCAGAGCTTTTCCATCACTTGCTCAATGTCTCGGAGCCTTGTTCAGGAAAGCACCGGTGGGAAAACTCAGGTATGTAAACCCAAACTTTGAGCCAAACGAAGTGCGCTTTTTGGAGCCCCAAAGCTGAAGTCTGAGGCTTCACTAGATTGCCAGATTTCTCTGCCTGGGCCAGGAGGAGTAAGTGGAGTTTCTTGAGTTCAATTCCAGGGTAGCAGCTGCATGACAGTCAGAGCGGATGAACTGAGTGGGAGGGAACAAAAGCCACTTGAGCACCAGCCTTGTGGAAGGCATGAGTGGGGTTAGCCAATCAGTGGTACACTTCTTAAAACTCTGACATTTGTTTCTTGCTTGTTATCTTCAGATTGCAGGTGCACTCTCTTCAATTATGGTTCTGTTGGTAATTGTGGCTATTGGATACCTCTTTGAACCGCTTCCACAGGTAAGAGGCCAGTGAGTATCCCTTAAAATAGAGATTGTGGGATCATTAGTAAGCAGACACAGCTAGGCTTTGATCCTGAAACCTTTGCATTTTGTATGCATTTTTGATCTAAGTTAGACTACAAATCTGTAACATTTTGAAGGATCTGTAACATTTTGAAGGATTTCTTTGTTGTTTTTTTAATATTGGACATTCTGGACTCTGTCTTTAGAACATGAAAATGAAACAACGTGGCTTTGCAGAGGAGTTGTGAGAAGAGGTTATAAAGTTACTTTCTTTTAAAGTAACGGCTTGTCTGGGAAGGGGTTGGGGCTAGATAATGGCTTGGCATAAGAAGTTAGTTTTTCTGCAGTTCTGCCTATTTGTATAAAATGTCTTAATGTGAATAAATATTTTCTCACTCAGAATTAAAAACCATGGTTCTGGGGTGTGTGTAGGATGATACACAATTTCTGGGTGGGTTTATAGGAGACTTACCTTGGGTTTACACCTCTCTGACACTTGCAGGGAATGTTACAGTTTATTGTAGGGGAACCTGAATTTGTGGTTATAGCCTAGCTGCTTCAGGCACACAGTACAGGCACCAGAATTGCATGGAGCTCAGGAGTATGTGATTCCTTTTGCCAGGAAAGAGTAAATCAAACTGTCCTGACTCTGGCTTGCCCTTTCTGCAGCTCCAGTGAAAGCATATCTCCACTCAATGACTTGAAAAGTTGCTTTTTTTAAATGGAACATCTGTTCAGTAGACTTATGTCAAATGTAAAAAGCACAGAAATATGGTTATTTCTGATGCTTTGAAGTTTTTATTTTGTATTGGGTTTATTTTGCTTCTGAAAATTGTTTTTGTGTAATATTCCTAGACAGTGCTAGCTGCAATTGTAATGGTGAACCTGAAAGGAATGTTTAAACAGTTTGGAGACCTCGCACACTTCTGGAGAACCAGCAAGATCGAACTGGTGAGCAATGCACAGCTCGGTGCATATATTTACTCTATTACATTTGTTGTTCCTCTCCTTCCAAACCCCCCAAACTGGGTAGAAACTTATCAAGGAGTTACAAGCTGGTGTTGCATTGCAGATGAACATGAGATTTGGTGCTGTAAGTACCCTAGGAGAGTAGGGTGTTGCAGTGAAGAATGTTTTTGTTGTTGCTCAACCTTTAACTCAGGTCAGAAGTAGTTTAGCTGCAGTAAAAGTAAAGCTTTTGCAGTGTTGCTATAGGAACTGCACTAAGGCTGTGGGAATGTCTGAGAAGAGTTTGAGATACAGAATAACAAAGAAAACTACTTGAAGGTATTTGCCATTTTTTAAAACAAACCAAAACCGTTGTCTGGAGGGGGCCAGAACTAAGAGTGTGTCACAGAGAACAATTTGGTGGCATTTTTCTCCTGGATTAACTGGCTAATTGAAGTAAATGAGAGCTGCTTGCAGACTTTGCATATTCTATGGGGATTTTTTCATCCCAAAGTATTTGGTGTCTGGTGGTAACTCAGGATTCCTTGGAGAACAGGAATTAAGGCATTAATTGTGACAGTTTGTCAAATATTATGATAGCATGCCTTGAGCTTTTATGCCTTTCTGAAAGGTGGAGGCAATTAAAGTTTAATGTGATGGATTATGTGACAGCCATGATATACATAGGTGCTGAGGTTGGATTGTGCTATTGGTTTTGCTGTTAAAAGAAAAGGATGCATAATAATTCAGATGTTTTCTTTGTTTTAGGCCATCTGGGTGGTAGCTTTTGTGGCTTCTCTTTTCCTGGGACTAGACTATGGTTTGCTTACTGCAGTAGCGTTTGCAATGATCACCGTTATTTACAGAACACAAAGGTCAGATTTCTTCTTTATCAAAATTAGTGTTTGCTCATCTTCTGTGTGGTTTTGTTTGTTTAAGGGGTGCAAATAAGCAGAAGAGTTTTCTATGCTCTCTCCCTCCATACGGTATAGAATCTGCCTCAAAATACAGGTCATGTCCTGTGGCTCTGTTCCAGGGTACACATTTTCTTTTTCTGAGAACAGAATTTCTAGAGGGCACAAACTTGCAATTTCAATAATAAACAGAAGATTTTTTGATTTCTTACAATGGTACTTGTTTACTTTGTTTAATGCCTGGAGTTTCTTGCCATCAATCTGCTTGATGCCAGTTTCAGTAAATGATTACATTTCACATGCACTAATTGTCACAGGCAAGCAGAGGCTGTGTCAGGCTATCACTGGATGAAATTTTAGGTATTTTATGAGTTCTAATTCATAAAAAAATTGTGCCCTCCCTTCTAGTTTTTCAAATCACTTCTCCTGTCTCTCCATTCAAAGTGACAAAGGTTTTACTGTAAAGCTTTCCAGGGCTATAGCAAAATGATCTCTTGCATGTGTGGGTAAGGATGGTCACACGAGGCTTCCAGGCTCAAGATCTAGGTGGGAGATGTATAAAAGTCTTGGTTTTGGTCTGCATTGGAATGAAGCCAAATTCTGAGATTTCTGCCCTGTATAAATAAGAGTATTTTTCTGCCACCTCTGTGTGGTTTTGTTCTTGCAAACAGAACAGTGACATACTTTGCTGTCACGCTGCTTGTGTGTTGGGAAGATTCATCTGCGCAGGCGTTAGCTCTTTGAAAGCGCAGCATGTTTTCTGCCAGTACGAGTTTCCACACTTGTAGGGTAGTCAGTGGAGTTGCACTACTTCATGCCAAAGAGCTTCTGCCCTGTAGCTTTAGGTGTCACTTAGAAAATTACAACATTACAGTGCTAAGTTTATAAATTGTTTTTGCACTGACAGAAGCAAACTTGTCTGGTTACCAAATGGCCTCTTTATTGTGCTCCTGCCATAAACTGCCCATCGCATTTGAGCATGTTTAGATAAGTCAGGCATTGCAGAATGACCATTTAAAATAAGGTTCAATGGGTGTTGAACAATTACTTTCCTACTTTACAAGTGATAATACTGAAACATTTGCTTCCATTTCTCTCTAGCCCTCAATACAGAATCCTTGGTCGGATTCCGGACACTGACATCTACTGCGATGTGGAAGAGTATGAAGAGGTAGGAGTTTATTCCACACTGAAGAGTTTTACGTAGTGGAGCAGTTTGCTGCCTAGCCCTACCATACTGCACATAGAGTGCTGTCTGCCTAGCATTCACCTGTGTTAAAGGGAAAGAAAATTTGTCTTTAGTAGTAGAAGCTGTTTTGCTCAAAATTCTAGTTTTGTGATGAAAAGTATGCTTGGAAGTGATCAAAAGTAACCTTTATACTAGTTCCATTGTACTAGCTTGTAGGAAATGGTAAGGTTTATTGAATAGCACTGCTAAACGTGCTGTGTACACAAGTGCATACCAGGCCACCTTCTTTACTTGCATGGTGGTACTGCATGAAATCCATGGAACCCATGATCCAAATGGATACGTTCTTCAGAATTGCATAAATGGTTCAAAACAGCATCTCCCTGCCTCCACCCATCCCCTGCTCATTAAATACACATGATTAATTGCTTGCTGTTGCACTTAGCTTCTTATAAATGGCATTTGGTTCAACCAAAAGTTGGTGAAAGCAGAGCATTTCATCAATAGGCTGGATATAAACATGCTGTAACTGCAGTTTTCTGTGCACTCTGCCATGCTCTTGGAGATGCTGCTGGAAGGCTGCATTCCCTTTTACTAAGGGACCAGTCTATGAAAGCCCATGTGAAAAGATGGCACTGTCATCTGAAAACACTCTCTCACCAGCAGTTCTGCTTTGAATATGACACAGAGTAAAAGTACATGTGGGCACCTTCATAGCTGTATGCAAAGAAGAGGAGGCTCTGGTTTGTTGTGCCGAATGCTGTTCGTGGTCCCTCCTCCTGTATGAAAGAGATGGGGTTGGCAGCATAAGGCCAGCTGGATCTCTGCTGCTGGTCAGGTCATTTGCATGTAAAATGTCAGAGTGCAGCTTGACCAGAGATGACTTCATTTAAAGTAGAAGAAAGAAGTGGTATCAAGCCCTGTCTGAAGGCCTGTTTAAAGCCAAAGATTTGAAAGGCTTTTTTTTGTTTTTTTGTAGCTGAGGAGAGGAAAAAGAAAGAAAGAAAGAGAGAGAGAGGGAGGGAGAAAGAAATAAGTCATTGTGCCTGTAGAGAGGAAGGCTAAGAGGAAGCATTCCTAGATCTGCGTAATTTCCTCATGGTAATTCTAGCTGCAGATAGCAACATCAGAGAACTGCAAATATTTAATTCCTTTTATGGCTTGGCATTTTGTTCCATGGTATTGATCGTGTGCAGTATTACACCGGGAAGGAGGGGTTCTGATCTTCTCATTAGCTTTGCTCACAAGTGCCAGCCTTCTTTATCTGGCACATGCTGACAGCTGTTCAGGGTTGGCTCCTGCGCTGCTGCATGTTCATGTGTCTCCTGCTCACACAGCTGCTTCTCTCCTGGTGCAGGTAGTACTTACCTGTGCACACCCAATATTCTTTTCCTTAGGTTAAAGAATATCCTGGAATAAAGATATTTCAAGCTAATGCATCACTTTATTTTGCCAATAGCGAGTCATACACAAGTGCACTGAAGAAAAAGGTGAGTAAAGCAAACTCTTTAATATCCGTGTCTTGAAAATTCAAACTCTTTTCTGAAACATACTGACCTTTCAGCTTCTGTCGTGTAGCCCCTAGCACAGTGTTTCTCAGCCTATGGCCCTTGGTGATCAGTAAAATATGAGAAGGTGACCCTCCAGCCAATTTGCAGATCTTCTTAGGAAGCAACAACGTAGTGGGAGGGAATAAACAGGCAAAGTGTAGCTTAGTACTAACTGCTCATGAATGGAAAGTCTGGTGGTTGCACAAACTGGTCCAACACATTCTTTTTCCAGAAGGAAATAAGTAGTTACTGAACTGAAAACAAAATGTCTGGGAGTAAAATCTTCCTTCTTGGGTGACAAACTGCTGGAGTGTAAGACCATGGAGTACTGTGGGCATTTAAGGCCTCTCATGAACAGCTGATGACTACATACAGAGGTTGCCTGCCTCCCCTCCTGTCTTACCAGTGTTTGACCGGGGAGTGGGGGGGGGTGCACGCGCGCGGGGAATGGCCATAGCAGAACGAGCTAAGGGCAGAGCTGCCTGACCCGGTACCAACTGCACCCTTACTGACTTCTGAAAAATTTCTTGTAGCTCCCATGATGGGTCTTATACAAAAGCAGTGGGTGGTATTTCTCCTCACAAATCAAGAGGTATTAGTGATTTATGCCCAAATGCACTTTCCTTCCCTTTGACCTCTGCACTCAAATCAGCATTTGGTTGAAACCATCGCACACTCTGATGTCAAGAAAAGAATGTGATGCAGCTCTTCCTTGTCTTGTTAACACAGTGCTTGCCAAGATTATTCCTTCTTACTTTACACTGTTCTCACCCCATCAAGGGAAGCTGAACAATGCAGGCATGTGTTTTAAATTGATGGCAGTGATGAATTCAGTGCTAATTGATACTGCAATGTCATCCTAACAAGCTGAGTCTCCTCTGATCATGCTTCTTTTCCGTGTTAGACTGGAGTGGACCCGTGTGCCATATTAGCAGCAAGGAGAAAAGCCCAGAAGAGGCATGCCAGGGAAATAAAGGCGGCAGATGAACTCAGAAAGAAAGCTGTACTGAAACTGGTGAATTCTTCGGTAAATATTTACCTCTGCTTTATCAGCTAACATGCTGCTTTCCGGTGTTACCATTCTTGTTTATACAAAGTGCAGAGTGCTACTCAGGTGGGAAGGCATGTGGAGCAAGTGCTAGTGACCAGGCTGCTGAGGGAACAGCATAAGGGTCAGAGGCTCATGGCCAGGTTGGAACCTCGATCACATTCAGGTAGCACATAGCGGAGCAGAGCCTTTCCACACTGTCATACTGCCTCAGCAGAGATGTCGGCAGAAATTGGAGGGACCCCTACCTCTGCCTCTCTGCAGACACTTGGAATATTGTGCAGAAATCTGATTTAATAAGCTTAATTAAAATTAGCAGCCCCTGTAATAAGAAAATGCCATCCACACTGCTGTTCATGGCCCAGCTGTGAGAGATGTATTGAGAAAGGTTGTTTGAAACATGTGTGTGCTGTCGTGCATGTTTAAATCCACACCCATGGAGGGGGTTGGTGTGTGCTTTTTACCATGAGACACCAACCAAACGCCTAACTGAAGTGCCCAATCGCTGTTCCAGCTGTCAAATAAGTAGGCCGGGACAGGATCAGCATGGGTAAGGCAAGGAAAGGGAGTAAAAACGTATGAACAGGTGCCAGTGTTGTAAGGAAATGGGTAATTCACTCCTAAGGCAACAGCTTTAAGCCGCTAGCATGTGACTAGGAGGGCTGGGAGTAAGAGAGTAGTCCTTGATATACGTACGGTGAGTACGTGTGCGTGTAAAGCTGGTTTCTGTAATGGTTAGGAGCTGTGCACATTTACTGGCTGAAAGAACAGAGGAGTATGATAGGAAGGGGATCTGCACTGAAAAAGCATTGGCTGTCATTAAGTTTTATTTATCTTCTCTCTCAGAGTAACGACATGGAAGCAAGTGTAAAACATGAGATAGCGAATGATGAGCTACCTGTAAATGGAAAATTTGCAGATGCGAGTGCACAGGATGTATCTCCTGAGGAGCATGAACAATTTGTGGAGCCCAAAACAAACATCCACTCCTTAATTCTGGATTTCACCCCGGTGAACTTTGTGGATTCAGTTGGAGCAAAAACATTAAAATCAGTAAGTAGGGCTTTTGCCCCTCCCCCCCAACCCCCCTGCTGTGAGATGTGTGATAGGGACCCGGTATCTTGCCTAATCACAGTTCCAGCTCTTGTAGGGCTGGAAGTTTGAGCTGAATACAGGGGAACCTGGACTGTGCAGCTTTCCCAGCAATTGGCTGACATCTTCCAGAGCTGCCATGTATATGGTGATAGACCCACATTTAACTTGGGTTTAACTCTGTTGCAGATTATAAAAGAATACAAAGAAGTTGGTGTCTCTGTCTGCGTTGCCAGCTGCAGTGGTGAGTTGGGTTTTTGTGTGAGCTTTATGTGAGAGACTCGGTTCTATGTCTTTCCCTCTGGCCCCAAATTTTCTGCTGCCAGGTGCCTCACTAGTATCAGCACTTGCTTTACATAAAATTGGATTAGAGGAAAAGCAAGCCCATATGCAGTAGAGCCTTCACTGGTGTAATGAGCTCTGTGAGGACCAGATCCCGCTTTTGGTTATTCCAGCTGGCAAACTGTAAATGCCACACCAAACCTCCTATCTTGAAATTGTTGTAACAGTGTAATGAGGAGAACAGCTTGGAATGTTCCAAGCTTCTGATCTTGGAAATACAGCATCTTCCTCCAGGAACAGGCCTCTGGGTGTGTCTGGATGAGGGCATTACGTGTTTGGAGTAGAAGCAGCATATGATCCACCTGGCTCTTTTAATGTTTTAAGTAATAACACGTAAGAGAACAAGTTGTCATCTTCTTCCTGACATACCCGAGTTTTCCACCTTTGCACCTCAGCTCATACACCAGTGCCATGTTTGGTTTATTTTACAGACCCTGTTATAAACGAGCTGACAAGACTGAACTTTTTTGATAACGCTGTAACAAGAGAGTTGCTGTTTCACACTGTCCACGACGCTGCCCTTGCTTGCCAAGTGAAGCACCAGGCTGCCTCATGGAATGATTTTGACCTCTGAAGGGTGGCGTCCTGCAGAACAGAAGCCGGATTTATGCTGATGGAGACCCTTTCTGAGTACTTAATTTGCACAGTTTCACGAGAGCCTAAGGCTGTTTGGATCTACGGGTACGGGGTGGTGCTTATGTTCTGTAGGAAGAGTGGATGAGGGATTGGAAGCCTTCATGCTCTTTGGGTTTGTTTCCTTCAATCAGGGTACAGCCTTCCAACAACAGACAAGCTCAAAATTATGTAAGACAAGAAAATTCAGTGTATTCTGGTACAATCAGAGTCTGACAGACAAGGTGACATTCCTATTCCTGTTGAGAAAATGGGCACTTTAACTCACTGCGAGGTGGGATCTTGCAGGAAATAACTGTTCTGCAATTGCAATGCACTGTACCAGTGTCTTAAAGAACTTTCTTAGATGACTTTTAAAGCCTGATGTCAACATCTGCATAAAACAGATTTGTATTCATTACAATAATCTGCCAGCTGGGTTAATGAATTCACTCTGGTGGCATTTAGCTACAGCTCTTTTTAAGCCTGGATGGTACAGTTATTTTTTTTTAGATACCTAACCTGTCTCAACTCTCCATTGTCTGACAATTTTCACTCTAAGCGAACTTCAAATTGAAACCTCTCTGTTTATTACATTAGCAATGTACTTTCACTGCCAAAACCCAGTTATGCTTTCTAGAAAAGAATACAGTTGATTTTAAGCTAAAACTCTACTTTAGCTTCAAAGTCTGAGGACAAAACTGGCTTAAGGCAGGAGTGCAGCCCACTAAAATGAAATTAAAACTGATGCCCTCTGGTCTCTTAAGCTGGAATAAAAACATAGACAAGGTCTGACGTCTCAGTGGTCAAAAAAAAAATTGATAAAAAGAACTTTTCTCTCACCTGAGAGACCTTCCACCAGCCGTGCTGCTTCTGCCTCAGCTTTCAAGCACTTTGAGAAGTAGATTTTTAGAGAACTGGAAATGTGCTCAGCTTTTTAAAAGAAGCAGTAGCATGGGGGTTTCGCTGTTCCCTGCACAGCCTGGCCACGGCAGTACTGCTTAACCTCAGGTGTGAGACAAAAGCCACAGAAATACAATTCAACATCTCCAATGCCTGTATTTCCCAACCAACACTCACTACCAATCTGAGCAGAGGTAGGAACCTGCAGGTGTTCCCCTGTAGGTTATTTTGACAGCACAGGGCAAGTGGAGGGTCAGTGATGTGTTTAGCACCCCGAAATCAAAGGCCCTGTGTGTAAGGGAATAGAAACACCTTCCTCTCTTCTGAATGCAGAACTTGGCACTTTCATTTTGCTCCAAGCGCTGTTGCCGTTAGGGATTGCTTCAGGTGAACCGGGGGCAGTCGGGGACCATGTTTCCTTTCCTCAGACTTCCCCACCCATAGGGATAGGGAGCTTTCTGCATCAGAATGGACTGCTTAGCTGGAGTTCAGAGGACAAACAACGCATGTTAACACATTGTGCATGTTTATTTAAACAACTTTTGGTACATTTTATAATGCTAAACAGCCTTTGTATCTTCTACATACAGTATATTTTTCTACTTTCAGCTTGTTGCAGCTTTGGTTTTTACTATGTTGTCTCTTCAGTTCACGTCAAAATCCCGTTGACTTCTAAAATAAAGTGATGATCATGACTTCTTAAGGTTTCCCACTTTGCCTTGTGAGACTCCAAGACAAGGTCCCTTTGCTAACGGGAGGGGAAGGGTTATACCCTTCACACAGGTCCTCCCTCCTGCTCTGCTTCCTGCTCCTCACCCTCTTGGCTCCCGCACCTGCATAGGTGGCCCCTCTCCAAGCCAGGCCTCACAATAAAACAATTAATTAACACTGCATTTCCATTAATGCTGCATTTCCCATCCTGGCTGTGACAGCTGCCCTTCCTGGGAGCTGGACTGAAAAGCCTTTCCCCAGCAAAGTCCTTGGTGCCAGCCTGTGTGGCACTGGTACTCTGCAACCTGCCTCTGGGTGCTGCTGCGTTTTATTTCCTCCAGTAAAACAAATCCTGCAGCCTGGGAGAGTCTGCCTGCGCGCTGCTGCCACCAGCTGAAGCTCTCCTTCCTGCTCCCCAGCAGCTATCTGCTGGAGAGGCAACTGGCTTCCTCTTTCCTGCACTGCTTAATGGACTGCTACCTAAAACTGGAAACCTTTCCTTAGGCCTGTCAGAGTGGGATTAAGCAAACCCACACCATTAACCTCGTACCAGGCTCATTGCCTTCCCCTCTCTAAGTTGTCTACAGTGAGAGGGCAGCACCTCTACCCATGCCCTGCTGAAGCCCCACCACAGCAAAGGGCCCTGAGTGAAGTCCAGCCTGATACCTCTTAGAATAACATTCCCCCTCCCACCATTTTCTTGCAGGGGGCTTGGTGATAGTTTGGGATGCCTGGGGAGATCCAAACTTTTTACGTGCTTCACTTGTCCTACGCTTAATTCCAAGTGCTGCTCTTGGTGCTGCTTTCAGAACACTTTTCTCAGGCTGAAAATAATAAAAATGCTGTCCCACCAATAAACTCACCTCCCTCCCCAAAACGTTCTTGCCAAAGTAACACATAACCAGTGAGATGGTTTTTTTCAAGCAGGTGTGGGCAAAAAATGCAGGATGGACCCACGCTGTTGCTTAGCAAGATGGTGGCACTAGCCAAAATCCTGATGAACTCCACACATCACGTACATGCTTTCCCTATTGTCCACACTTCCTCTTTCAAAAAAACGTAAAGTGGCTTCACAATTTCAGCTGGGTAAACTCAGGCCAGTTGTATCAAAATGAGACCTGACAGAACCTCTCTCACTTCCAAGACAATGCAGTTCCCAAAAGCATTCCACCCCACCCTTCCCCTGGCTAGGTATCCCCAGGTATTTCTTCAAGCTCTTCCCCCTCCCCCAAATACCACCTTTAATGCAACACCTGAAACAAAGTAAAACATGATAAGGTGTTGCTTTCCACTTGCTCTATGGGAACATGCTTCCTGAACACAGATCAACCTTGGAATGGTGCCTGCTGCAAACGACTGTCAGCCATCACCAAGCTACTGGAGCATGAGGACCCTAGCAGGGTCATCCTCTGTGTGCAGCAGCATCTGAGTAGTCATACGATGTATTAAAGTGCTCCCTAGTAGACTGATGTCAAACTTGAGTCTTTTTTAGAGCAGGAACAGGAAAAAGGAATACACCTTCCCTTAACACTAAGAAATTACACTTCCTCCTTCCTCCTTGACCTACTTGCAATTTATTAAGAAACAAAGATTCTCAGGCAGAGCAATGAAGAAAACCACTGAAGAACAAAAATCCAAGTTATGACCGTACCAGAGCATTTACCCAGGGAGAGAAAAAAACATCCCTTCCTGTCTTCCCTAAACTGGGCAATGGCTCAGCCCACCACATGCCTGAGCCTGTCTTCCCCTCGGGTCTTTGCCCGTGCAGAGTTCATCCAGCCATACCTACACCACTTTGGTGTCAAGCACAACACAGATCTGACAGAGTCAGAAACACCACAGTCACTTCCAGCACCTTTGCAGCTTAGAGCTTAAGTTTTAGGGTGTAAACAGTGAGTAGTGATCTAAATTTTGGAGCTCTACCATTACCCAGGAACTAGATTTAAACACCTGCCTCAGGTTCAGGCTGCTACTAGGATCTCACCCAGATGTTTCTCCTACAGCAGCAGTACAGAATACACTCAACATAAGCACACACCAACTGTCTGGAATACTCAGTTTATTTCCAGCTTCTAAGAACAAGACATGAGTTGCTACACTTGATTATTTTTCTTTTCACAGAAAGTTTAACAACAGGAAAAGCACTCCGGGAGCTTAGTTGTAGGTCATGTAGCGGGGGGTAGCGCTGAATTTCGCATACGACTTAATGACTTTGTTCACTGCCTCCAAGAAGTCTTTCTCCGTCGCGATTTTTCGACGCGCTCGGATAGCAAACATGCCTGCCTCCGTGCAGACACTGCGGATCTCCGCACCTTGGGAAGAAAGGGATAAAGGAATTCAACGCTGAACACCAGTGGAGATATGCAAAATTGTTAAAAAATAAAAATTCAGCTTACCTGTGCTATTAGGACACAGTCGAGCCAACAGCTCAAACCTTATGTCCCTCTCAACACTCATGGAACGAGCATGGATCTTGAATATGTGAGTTCGCCCCTGAAGAGAGAGTGGAGAACGAGAGTGCCGGTGTTAGGAGAGGCAACGACTCTCAGCGTGCAGCTGTCCACATGCAGAGCAAGGGCAGATGGAAAAGAAATCTTTTGTTTGCTGCCCCCAATTGTATTTTCCTATGTCTGGACTGACCTGTTTGAGCATTCCTGATGCTAAATTTGTAACCTTTAGAAGAGCTTTAATGGTAAAAGTACCTCAAGAAACCTCTCTCAAGAGAGCCAAACAAAACACCTTCCAACTTCAGAACCAAACTGCAGAACTGATTTAAGGATTCCTCCTCTCAAGTCAGGACTATACTGTGAATACAGTGATTTACCATGGCTCCTTGGCCAGGGATGGAGCTCTGCGGTGTGGGAAAAGCTTTTTGGCACATCTTTAATCCCCCAAATGTCCATGCAGTTTCACATAAGTGAAGAGCACTGCTTTTGTTGTATCTCCTGAACTGCTCCCAGGCAATAATGCCCTACCTGCAGAAACACTCTGGTATGACAGTGTTTCACACTGTGAAAGAAAGCATCCTCACCTCAAGGTCAGGCAAGCTAAACTCTATCTTCCTATCCAGCCTGCCGGGCCTCATCAGGGCTGGATCCAGAGTGTCGGGTCTGTTTGTAGCCATCAGCACTTTGATGTTGCCCCGTGGGTCAAAACCATCCAACTGGTTGATCAGCTCCAGCATGGTGCGCTGCACTTCATTGTCACCCCCTGCCCCGTCATCAAACCGAGCACCTGGAGAGAGGAGACACACGTGTTCCACAAAATACCACAGGGGCCTCCAGAGCGTGGAGGTGCCAGCTCCTACACAGCAGACACCTGGAAACATAATCCTAAAGCACATAGAGATGGTTGTGATGGGTTTACAACAGGTGTGAGGGGATTACTTGAAAATGGCACATTTCAAACAAAGAGCGAGTGGTGTTATCTGCCTGTTGCCATGGGCGCAGCAGGGACAGGCCCATCTCCCTGCCCAACTGCTGGCCCAGCTGCTGAGATCCACAATGCAGTTTGGTTGGTTGGTTTGTTGGTTGCCTCCCCTCAACCAAAATCTTCCCTGCCCTTGTCTGTTTAAAACTTGTTCTACTTTGAAAGGACCTAAGTGCTTCCTTTGGGGATGGAGGGGGACACCAACCAAAACCAAACCCCTAAACCAAACCACAAAAAACCCCAACATTTAATCTTCAGGCAGTTATATAAATTTAATGTACTCCAGAAGTCCAGAAGATGAAGGGGTTTTACAAAGACAATACAGAGATTATTTACTGAAGTTTAAATAATCTGGGGGTTCTATGCATGCAAAAATGACTTCTCATCTGGGTTAAGTATGTTCAAACTATATAAACCATTTCTTGATAGCTTCCCAGACATGGGACATGCTGGCAGGAGCTTTGCTAAATCAGTATTTGCAAATACATTTCTTGAGATGCTGCAAGACAGATGAAGAGTTACAAGAGGAAAGGAAAACCTGAGAGTTTTTGTATGAAATTAGAACTATACGTATTACAAACATACCTCCAATGGCATCAATCTCATCAAAGAATATAAGACAAGCTTTTTTAGTTCTGGCCATTTCAAAGAGTTCACGAACCATTCGAGCTCCCTGAAAGCAAAACCCAGGATTTTTGTTAAAGATTCAAAGCACATTAAAGGAAAGCCACGAAAATGAACATTTCCATGCATCCCAAGACTTCCAACTTTCCAATGAGAAAACTCTTTTATCTGCACACAGATACGTAAGCATACAATTTATGAACATTCATAAATCTTCCAGCAAGTTATAAAGGAGACAGAAATTACTACTCTCAACTTCAGAAGCACAGATGAAGTCATTTACCTCAGGGACAAGTGAAAAGTAAGTGGCAGAGTTGGGTAGAGAATCCTAATCCTAGCATCCTCCCAAACCACAGATTAAGCTCCGCACAGCAAAATCCACTGCCTGATCTGCTGAGATTTATCTGACAGTCCCTCCCCTCTCCTCGTATCTCCAAGATGCAAGATCCCATCACATCCAAGTGTCTGGTCCCTATGACTTGAAATCTCCAACTGACTCCATGCTCCAGCCTGCATTTGTTCTTACCTCTCCCACATACTTCTGCACCAGTTCGGATCCAATCACCCTGATGAAGCAGGCATCAGTCCTGTTAGCAACAGCACGGGCACAAAGTGTTTTGCCGGTACCAGGTGGCCCAAACAAAAGCACCCCTTTGGGAGGCTCAATGCCAAGGTTCACAAATCGTTCAGGCTGTAATGGTGGGAAAGGGGAGGCAAGGTTATGGTTATGTGCAAATGAAAGATGATGAGCCTCTAAGAGTATATGCAAATTAAGACAATCCTTGATGAAAAGCAATAGACACCAGGCTAGGCTGGACTTCACCTGTTAAAACTAAACCTCCTTTCACTTAGGTGTTTACATGCAGCTACATTATCTTTTCTTGCTCTTTCAGATGCTAACAGATGACTTTCAAAACAATAAAGGTTTCCATCTGGAAGTTACTTACATGAAGCAAAGGAGTTTCAACCACCTCTCTCAGCTTTTCAATCTGCTCCTTGCAACCACCAACATCACTGTAAGTGACGTCTGGTTTTTCTTCTACCTGCACAACAAAAAGGTGAGCGAGCAGTTAACAGCCTGATGCTGCATATCCCTCTAGGCTTTCAAGAGCCCAGAATAAAATCCAGCCCACCTAAACAAAATTACAAGACAAGGCAATGCCATAGTAAGTAAAGGCAGCTCTCACTTGCATCATGGTGACTGTGGGATCAATCTTTGGAGGCAAGGGGATATGGATCTGATACTTGTTTCTGTCCACCCTGGTGAGAAAGCACAAAGACTGTTATTTTAACACTGGTTAATTCAGCAGTTGTGTAGAAACAGTTCTGTAAATTAGAAGGTGAACTCTTAAACTGTTCTCTTCTCTGGTATCAAGACAGCCCAGCCCTGAAAGCTAATAGTCAGCTGGGCTAGAAACTGGAATTCCTTCTGCGAAGAAGTTAAAGGTTTCCAAAAATATTAATTCTGAAGTATTTTGAAAATTGAACTTTGAAATGTCCCACCAAGCAAACTGGCAACATACTGAATCTATAGCAACTGGCTTCACCTCTTCAGCACACATTTCCTGTAGCTGCCCTGTGTGTAACTCTGCAGACTGCCAAGGAGGAAGCAGGCTACATGGGCTGGGGCTGCCTGAAAGCTGGGACGATTGGGACGCAAACTAAAAGGTCCATGACACGTGGCTCTTGTCAGAATGATGTTAAAATCAAAGGATTCCCAGCACAGCATGGAGGTGAGATACTGTCTTCCAACAGAAAGATGTTAGCATTATAATTTCAACTACTGCAAAACCATGAAATGATCAAGGTCAAACTAATGGATTAGATGAGAAAACTTCAGTCTCCAGGAAAACTTGTAAGAACAAAGATTGTGCTTACCCAACTCTCATGCCTTCTTCTATGTCAGTAGGTGCCACCTGGTCACTAAGATCCACCACAAATTTGGCAAACTGCTTGACATTGATGATGTACTTGGGATCCTCAGAGTCTGCATTGATTATCTTTGTGCACCTAATAGAGAACAATTAATGTCAGCAGGCAGACAAACCACCTGGCTTGCTGTTAGTTGACACTTCAACACCAGAGTTCCATTTTCCAAACAGGCCAAAATAGCTATTGTACTTGTAGCAATAATTCTAGTATCACAGCATCACACAGTAATTACAAGACTAAGTATGAAGTACTTAACACGTCATCAAGTCTAACACAGCTCCTTTCTGACCCAACGGGTAAAAGGCACATTTAATATGCACAACCCATGAACCTTATTTCTTAAAAAAGTCTACCCATGAGCTGCCAATCCCCATTTAACACCATGCAGCTCCATCACAGAGAGGGAAGAGTGCACCCACCTAGCAACTTGTAAGGGTTGCTCACTTTGCAGAGTTTGCTTATCCGCAGCCAGGTCCCACAGGGCAGGGGGAGCCAGGCCCGTGTCGGACTCCTTGATTCCTACAACAGAGACAAGCTGAGGAGGAAGCAGCCAACCCGTACATCAGTGATCCTTCCCACACCAAGAGCCTCACACAGAAGCCTGCAGGAGGCTCTCTGGGATATCTGAATCACACTCACACGTACCTTGGATGGGCTTCCTAAAAAGTAAGTTTCCTAAAGAAATGAGGCCTACATGACTGAGCAGCTACACATGCAAGTACCACTCTAGCCATCCTCTACAACAGTCTTACAACATGTGGATGATTACAACGAAGCTCAGCAGAGGTATCAGAGATAAGCATTATTTCTAAAAGCTTCAGAAAAGGGGTGAAACCTTGCAAGTGCTTTCATCCATCAGTGCAGAGTATCAGAAGCTAAGGGATGCACACAGATGAAAAACCTAATAAATCTTCCAAAACGTGGATATAAAAGTACCATCTCCATGATATACTTGAAAGAATCAGGGATTTTACTGGAAAATAGAAGTTCCAGTCTTCCTGGCAGAACTGAGGGCCACTAGAGGATTGGGAACAGGACAACAAATATCCATCAGTGAAACAAACAAACAATGAGAAATGAAGGAAAAAAAATCCTTTTTCTTGCAACTGGCACAACTAACCAGCTTATGTTAAATGCTTGCTTCTCTGATACACATTTCTTTGTTACACAAGAACTGGTACTGTACACCTTGTTATTAATGATATGTAGGGGTTTCACAGTCTAAGGAAGTTCAGTCATTGTTCAAAGGCAGTCTGACATGGGGAGGTGTGGGAGGTGGAGGTGGTGTTTCGTGTTCCCATAATACATTAAAAAAGAAGACAATTTTGAGTAGGAGAGTGTTAAACTACAAAATTATATAATCATATGTACAGGTTAGACCTGCCCAATCAAAAAGATGACCACCCACACAGCAAAAATCTCATGTTACCAAATAAAAAAAAAAAAAGAGAAGAAAACCAATCAATCACATTAGGAGTTGGAAGGGACCTCGAAAGATCATCCAGTCTACTGGATCATCAGATCCATAGTCAACCCCCCTGCCAGAGCAGTATCACCTAGACTAAATCACACAGGAACACATCCAAGCAGGGTTTGATTGTCTCCAGAGAGAAGACTCCACAGCCTCTCTGGGCAGTCTGTTCCAGTGCTCTGACACCCTCACAGTGAAAAAGTTTCTCCTTACATGCACATGCAACTTCTTATGCTCCAGCTTGCACCCACTGCCCCTTGTCCTATCACTGACCATCACTGAGAAGAGCCTGGCTCCATCTTCCTGACTCTCACCCTTTACATATTTATAAACATTAATAAGGTCACCCCTCAGTCTCCTCTTCCCCAAGCTAAAGAGGCCCAGCTCCCTCAGCCTCTCCTCATAAGGAAGGTGTTCCACTCCCTTAATCATCTTGGGGACCTGCACTGGACTCTTTCAAGTAGTTCCCTGTCCTTGAACTGAGGGGCCCAGAACTGGACACAATATTCCAGGTGCGGTCTCACCAGGGCAGAGTAGAGGGGGAGAAGGACCTCTCTTGACCTACTAACCACACCCTTTCTAATACACCCCAGGATGCCATTGGCCTTCTTAGCCAGGAGGGCACATTGCTGGCTCCTGGTCATCCTGCTGTCCACCAGGGCCCCCAGGTCCCTCTCACCTAATAATGATAATAAACTTGTACAGAAACTGTTTAAAATCAGCATCTCGAAACACTTATTCTGGTCTATGTGACTCTTCTACTGAAAGTTAAGAGAAAAGGTACCAGTGAGCTCATTGATTTTCTTAAGTAGTTGTTGAATATCATCTTCTACTTGCTTGATCTGCCTTGAGTATGTGCTCTGGCCCTGGAAAAGAAATAGCATGTAGATCTGGTAACCCATTTCATGTTTAGGCCAATGTCAATAGTCATTGAGCATCAGGAAGTTCAATACACTGTCTTGGTGTAACAGCGAACTATTGATCACAGCCAAAAAAGACAGTATGAAGTTCCAGTTACAATATTTCTGTTCACAAAAACAGTGCAGCTACACACAACTGACCAACTGCGCAAGTGGAAATTTTTCACATTTGTAAACTTCAAGGATTTGTTTGGGGTAAAAAAAAAAAAGGGGGAAAAAACCCTTTTAAACCTCCTCAGCCTTATTCTTTAAAATTACTTTTTTCCTAAAGCTTAAAAAACTTAGCAAAAATTATTTCTAGACAGAATTCTGTATACACTATGTGAAAATCATCTGCACCTGCCAAGTGCTTTAACTACCTTACCAACCTTTCCATCATCCACAGACGACAGTGGAAAGATGATGGGACAAATGAGAAGCTGGATTCTCACTTGTGATAAAATGCTTTGCTATCCTGCCCTGCCTAACGCAGGCAGATCTGGGTTTCCTTTACAGGATCTCCTTCCTATCAACTTGGCAACAAGAAAGAAGCCACAGTGTGCACAAGCAGTACTGCAGAGTCCTTCCCTGGTTCTAAAGCTCCATAAAGGAGTCTGCATCCATGAAATTCAGACTTCTGGATCATGTATCCAGATCCAGACATGTGCTAAGCTGCAAGTTTGATTTTTCAAGAGTTATTCTACAAACTCACTCTGCTTTCTGATGGAAAGGGGAGATTAGCATTTTAAGCCTTACTGTCTACAGAAAACACCTCCCAAGATTACATTCTCTTTGACAAGGTCTGTGTATCCCTTGCTAACTGTTTTTTAACACAACAGCTAAAAGCAAGTAGATTTGATGGGACAAACGGTCCTAAAAAACCTGTTCTTTATGAAGCAAGAAAATTGGTTGGTGAAAGTGCCCCAGTAAAGGCCCTAGATGTTAGTCCCCTATGACAGTCAGCTGCAAGGTACAAAGCAAAAATAGAAAAGGATTTAATTAGTTCCAAGCTAATGAAACTACTGGGGTATTTTAGGGTTGTGGGTTGTGTTTGGGGCTTCCTCCTTGGAAGAGGAAAGGGAGAAAAGATTTTGGCAGGAAATAAAAGCAGTGAGAGAGGCAGTTTTACTAACTACTCACTGACTATACATCCCTCCGCTCCTGTATTCAATTCCTAATAGGAATTTCTTTTTACTTCAACAGTCTTGTACACAGATGTTACTTACATAGGTTTTCAGCAAGGCAATATCTCCTTCATCCAGAGCTGAAAGAAGACAGGAAAGACTTAGCTTCCAATGTTAAAACAAAACCATCAGAATCAATTCTGCTTCTAAAAGATGAAAACATACATTTTAGAGTTCTTTTGAGCTTCTACTTTTTCACTAATCCAAAATGGAACAAAAAAGCATCTGACATTCAAGAAAAACAAAACAAGGTCTCCATCTGCTCTCTTCAGTCCAAAAATCTGTACCACCCAGAGCAAGCAAGCTACTTGAACTATGCCTCGCTCAGAGTAGCTTTCCAACCCACAAACGCACAGAGAAGGAACTGAGGATATCAAAACCTCATCTTTTTAACTTTTTGTTTCCTAATGTTTAAGAAAACATCAGTGAAAAACTGTCACCAGTTTCCACAAGCGATGTCTCTTTTCCAAAACACCTGGTGTGAGCAGGGAACAACAACCAAATCTAAGCTAATCTCAGTAACAACTGAGACAAAAACACTACCGTAAACTCCTAGTAAACCGCAGCCCAGAATCAGTAACTAACGCAATGTGAGTTCTAATATTGTAAAACAGAAAACATGGGAATGCTCATACGAGGTGAGATAAAGATTCTGGCCCAATACACCTTCTCCAAGAGGTGTGGCAAATACTTTGTGAGCTCCTGCTGCTGGGTCACACATTGTTATTAACAGCACTTACAAAATTTTCCTTTTGTGAATATTTCCGTAGCTTTTTGAATGCCTGCAAGCATTCAGCAGAACACATAGGAAGGAATCCCCCAGCTTAAATCAGCACTGTGCTTCCCTTTACTTACTTCAACTTGGAATCTAAACATTGTACGTAAGCCTCAGAATTCCCACATCAGAACAAGTGTTGCCAGCTGTTAAATATATAATCTTTTGCAGAGTCCTGCAGGTTTCTCCTATGAGCTCTATCAATTAACTAAGGAAAATATAACTCTATAACCCCCTATTTACTTCCATATCACTTGTCATTTAAGAGACCTGTAGCATCCCTTCTCCCTCGCCCAAAAGCAATCTTTTTTCCTGACCACATGACAGCCTTCACCTTAAGCATCCTTGGCCTTTTTCTAATTCCACTGTATCTTGTTTATGATAGAGGGAGTCTAAACCACACAGTGCTGAAGATCTGTGTGCATAGTGTATTATACAGTATTTTGAGAGTGGTTTTTTGTGTTGATCCTTACTTCTTTCCTGATTATTCCCCCTAACCCATTGATTTTTGATGCGTACTGAACACTGTGGTTACAATTCAAAAATCTTTCTTGAGCAGGAACGGTTCAAAGCCCACCACTGGTTACATACAGTATTGATTTTATCTCCACAGGGACTATGTAATATTCACTAGCATGAAACAAAAAGGCAAATGAAATTCAAACGTGAGAAGTAACCCACAGTTTTCACACTGTGCCAGTATCACCCGACACACCTGCCACCTCGCCCTGTCCTGCTTCCACTGCACACACCGGGCCCGGCAGCCAGCCCCGCAGCCGGCTACCCATGAAGGATAAGAATCGATCACGTTTTATTAGGAAAATCTTTTAACTAGTCATTGAACACCAAAAGGCCTTTTGCCTCAAGATGAGCAACCCCGGCTTTTTAAGAGCCTTTTGCAAGAGAACCTGGGAGGGCCTCGGGAGGGGGGGCGCCAGGCAGCACTGTGTGAATCCGGCTGCTGGCGGTCACGGCCCTACAGTAACCTCTTCCGCCCCGCTCCACCCCCCCCGCTTCCCCCAACCTGAGCAGCAGACTTCGCGGCCCCGATTTTCCTTAGTCTTCCCTCAGAATCACTTAGAACCAGTTCGATGTTTACGTTTAACACAAACATATACCGCTGGT
>VZTU01021941.1:0-18930 GCA_013400835.1 Zapornia atra | reverse complement strand
ATCAAATAAATAAAACTTTGTTTCTTTTCACTGAAAAAGGTGAATTACCCAGGGAGTATCTCCTTCCCTTTTCAGCCCTCTCTCCCATTATCTTCCCTTCCCTCCACAAATAAGTAAGTAGCATTTTTTTTTCTCCAGTTTGCTGCACACCTCTTCAGCTGACTCCTTTTACGTATGAAGCCTTGGGGTTGCAGAATTTGGAACAGGGATTTATGAGCCACGTTCTCTTCAATCAGGAAAATGTTAAAAGCATTTAAAAAAAAAGGGAACATGACTATCTTATCAAAGACCATGTAGCTGGAACTTCCATGAGCCATGCCTGTGCAAAAATATTACAATGCTATAAAACCAGAATTCTGGAGATCATTAAATAATGCAATTTTTTCCTTCCTAATTTATTGTTCATTGAGTACATTTTTATTTCTTTAAAGACTTACTAGAGTGCTGTCCTAGCAGGCAGCACATATCAAATTTGTGGTCTTTTTTCTAGACATAGGCCATGCAACCACACAACACATATTTTGCAGTCAGAATTTGCAGGTTGTCAGATCTTTGTATTATTTATTACTCCTGCTATCATCTCAGAATACTTATATGAGCCAAGACACTTTATTTACTTATTTATTATCATTAAGGAGACAGAAAATACACCAAAAGTAAATTCACATTTTCTAAGACAGAAGTTTCACAGAATGCAGATATAGGTGCCCTTGATGTTTCCAAAATGCCTGTGTTCCCTTTCTACTCAAGTTTCGCTATCAACTGACTGGAAAATAAAACTGAAAAACCCAGCGCTTCTAAGACATTAAAAAAAAAAAATCCAATAGGGAAACTCTATCTTACTAAGTTTTCAAGTGAATGAAAAAATTACATACTGTACCTGTCCTGCTAGGTTATCAAGGAATTCGGGTATCCCATTCTCTGATAAGTGTAAATTACTCAAAGAAGAAAAATAATGAAGAATAAATTCCTTGGTTTCCATCACGCATTTCACCAACATAAAGCTATTTGGTCATCATGTAAGGAAGTGGAGCACAAAATCATGATACAGACAGATGAAAATAAAAGAAATATGGATACAATGTAGCTGACAGTGCTGAGGTTTATACTTCTGTTAGATACCGTTATAGGAAGATGACTGATATCTGGTTTTGGTAGATGGGTATGAAAGTGATTAACAGGGTCTAAGCATTATTACTTTTATACAGATGTCTTTCTTTTTCCAAAAAATGAGTCAAACATTGCCCAATTTTACTGAAAATGGTGAAATATAGTTAGTTCCATCTTCTCTTTGATTTCTGAGAAGAGCTCCAAGTAGATATCATGTACCATATATATGACAATGTTAGCACTGCAATCCCCCTTTTTCCCTCCTCTCAAAGTCAGTTTGCCTAAATTTGCAAGATTTTTCAGTTCACTCCATTGATTTATCTTTTTTCTTAAGTAAACACTGACCTTTCCTTCTACTCCCATCTTCTCTCTTTAGGTGTTTTAACATAGCCCTGTAAACCTGTTAATTTCAGTTAGAACCAGATGACCTGGCATTTCCAAATTAATGATCTAATCAAACAGGCCTACGATGCTAAAACAGTGACGACAGGTTACTTGCTCATAAGTCTAGCTGTTCGCCTTTTCCTTGCATTTCTTTTGGCAAGCATTTCAGATCACATTAAGAGCCAAACAACCCTCCCAATATGAATAATACCAGTCAGTTCTGTGCTTGGGTGAGGGCACATGTGAGGAAAATACAAACTGCATCGGAAGATGGAAGAGTGGACTTCATATAATATTTGGGGAGAGTTAAAAGTATAGTTTCCACCAATAACTTTGCATGGACATACTTTAAACAGCACTTGGCACTTATACTGGCTTTTACTGTGTTGAGATATTTTTCTACTGGTTTGCATCTTACTTCTGAATACAAATTCCTTCAGTCTATTAACAAGATTATTTTCTTTTTTTGCAAGTGGGAGAAGTTGCTAATGATGTAGAATAATAACCTATGCAGAGGAAGGTGGTTACTGTCAGGAGTGAAAAATCTCATGTGCAGAACTTGGATATAACAGGGCATAAGTCCCTCTCACAGTATGTCTGTGCATCAGGCTCACTCAAATGAGGAGACAGCTTCTGTATCTAACCCCCTTCCTGAAACTGGTTGTCCACAAAAAGGTAAGGCAGTCATTTCCGAAGATATTTTTTTCCCCCTATTTCAAGTGGGTGGAGAACATCAGCCTCTTTTGCTGAAACTCATCAAATGGTTGCAATATCTGCAGCAGCACCTGAGCCAGGATTTAACCGCAGGCTAGAAGAAAAGCTCGCAGTGACATTCCATCTCTAACATAAAATCCCAATGTACCTGGAAAATGTTTACATGTATTTTTTGGATACAGGCTGCTCCTATTTAATCAGTGTAAAACTTCATGTCGTCTCACAGAAAATAAGTACTGTAAAAAGACAGCTTTTACATTTATAGTACCAATAAACCTAAGACAAGTTTACACAATGGCAGTTCTGTCTCACAACAAAATGTTTTCACCCAAAACTATTTAACGAAAATATATGCAATTCTTCATCTACAGTCAGACAAATAAAAGCACTTTTACAGTAAACAGTCAACATAAGATATTTAACAGCAACTCAAAAAGATACTATAAACCCACCACTTTCAACTTTAATAGAGAAAGAAACACTGTAATTTCATGATTAGCCATGAATGCCATGCAGTGCAGAGAGTTTCCTTTACAAAAAAAGATGACTCAAAATGAAACACAAAGTAATTCAGACCACAGCTAGGATGAGAAAAGATAGCATAAGAGGTAAATCAGAGAAGAATCAGATATACAGGAAAAAAAAAAAGCCATTTAGAAAAGGAAATGTAGATAGCAGTTTAATCTCAAGACGTAACAATGAATTTGTGTGCACAACATCAAGATGCCTTAGGACAAAAAGAAATCACAGCAAGTGCTGCAGCAGGCAGGGCAGGCTGTTCCACTCCACCAGACCAGACACAAACCATATAAAAGTGCTGTAAAAAGACAGAACCACCCCATTGCTCCCCAAAGCTAGCAGGCATCCTTGGCTACAGCATTATATAAAGCTAGGATTGCTATGTTTCTCCTGTGTTGAAGTACAACATTCATTTCTTGCTAAGGAGGATTTTGCCTAATCCTGTTCTAGAGATTGTTGGTTTGGTTCGGTTCCATCCCGGCTTACTTATTATCTAATTTTGGATGTCAGTTGAAGACTTATGGACAGACCTATAGTTGTACCTACTGAATTCATGCCCCTCTTTCTCAGGCTCTTAACTAGTCACTGCTACACCGCTGCCAACAATCTTTCCCTTTTGATGGTGGTACCAGGTAAGTGTGCATCTCATGGAGCTCAAGAATATTTGCTGTCCACCTGGTGTCCTCTCTTACTTTGCCCTTACTACAGTTCTGCTGTGCACAAGACTGTTCAAATCAGCATAGTACATTGATTCTCTATGAACATTTTACTAGTGGAAATAGCACTACATGGCAATGATTCTTTTCACAAAATTCACAAGTGATTATCAGTGCTCAGAATTAAATCTTCTTATTGGCAGACGATTGCTGACCACGTACATGTGTTTGTGCACACAGGCAAACACATTGGTGTGGAGCAATGAGAGAGAATAAGTGAAGATAAAACCATATAGTAAGAAATTAGGCCCTGTAGAACATTTTCAACATATCAGATACAACTACAGAGGGATGAAGATCTTTGAAAAAGCAAAGGAAGTCTAGTTGATAAGCATATTCCATCTTGTAGGTATATCAAGTTTTTAGGGTTGTGGTTTAAAGCATTTGACTTCAGTCACTCACAAATACGGTGCTAAAAGCCTAAGGCGAAATATTACATTTATTACTCATGTGAGTTGTTTCACTGATTTCAACCGCTGGAATAAATGAAGATAAACAAATGCATGGAGCTATGTAAAAGGGATTACACTGTTACATGCCAACTTCTTATAGTTTATAATTTCTGATGTGCTACGTTACAACTCAGTTTTACAATTAAGAATTAAGGAGGGAAAATGAAAGAAATCAATCTTTCAAAATCATACTAGTGGACGTTTACATGAACACACGTGTCCATGCACATACAGATACAGATATATTAATACATAGTTGATGATCATGAGAAAGTCAAAGACCTGTGCTTACAAACATGGCCACAGATTCAGAGTGCATACATTTGCAGAGACTCAAATTTCCACAATCTAAGCCTGATTTCTACAGAAGTTCCATGAAGTGACAAAATCAACTGAAATAAATGGCTCATTAGATCAATCCTCACTGGGTAAAACAATTGAATCACTTTACATCCAGAGGACAAAACATACAGCTTTTTGACCTGTAAAAACCCCCTGAAAACGTCTAACGATGTCCACAGATTCGCAGTTCTAATTTTATCCAGAATAAGCACGGAACAAGCAAGACACAGTGCATAGGTCAAGTGAACTTGGGAATATGGTATCCACACAGACAAATTTCTNAAGAGATAGAAAGATTACTCCCTGCATAAGCATTGAGGGAGGTAAAGAAGAAATAATTGAAGAAGAAAGTGGAAAGGACCTTGCAAGACCACCTAACTTCCCTGGTTTTCATACGGCAAAGGTAACTATGCACACTTTAAAGACAGACCTCTGGCTTATAGAAATGTACCAAGTCATCATATTCCCATGCAGTTTGCTAAGCAAATTGCAGTTCACCATCTGCAGTACAACATAATGAACTTTATTTCAAAGCTCTGTACAGCCTAACTGAATGAAAGGGTTGGCTTTTGGTTGTTATAGGTAGACACATCTACTTTAATTTTAAGTCAAGGGAGTTTAGAGCATTCTGTGACTGGATGCTCTCAACAATGTTGGTGGTTTTTTTTTTCTACCTGGATGATTTCTTCCCAGTGCCTTTTCTCTCTAAGCTTCAAATCTGAAATTACTTTATTCTTTTCCTTCTATGAATTAATGCATTAGAAAAATCACAATCAAACCCATGTCGGGTTTTTCTTACACAGCACAATATTTAATTCATATGAATGAAAATGTCTACATGAATCAGGCTTGCTTATTAAAATACTTCATTCAGTTAACAGGAACACATTACTTGATTTATTATAGTCCCATGACACATCAGTAGCCCACAAGTGCCATGGTACAATATCTAACAAGAGATATACTATTAAATGAAGTAGTTGTGAATAAATAAGTAAGCATTTGGGCTGCAGTTACCAAGTATGAGCAAAGTATTTGGCTGATGACTTTTTTCATTTTGGTACAGGATAAAACTGCAAAATAAATTTTAAAATGTTCAATTATGTTGCCAGTTGCAGTTTATCATTGGCATTATTAGTCAGACATTTATTCTTTTGTTCAAATAACTGTGCCCAATGAAATGGCCACATCTTTTTGTACCTAGATAGCTTTCCTATACATTTGAGGCTTTAAATACATTTATAATTTTAACAAAGCTTTTGTTAAAATGCAGAAACAAGGGCGGGGGAGCTACTAGAAAAGGCTTTATCTCCTTTAGTCTTATGTGGAAGTATTAATCAAAACCTTCATTAATACTTTATGAATTCAGAGCCATCACACAATCGGAATGCACATTACTTCTTATTTACATTGCTTTTACTTTAGGGTACTCTATTTAACAAAAAGTTTAGGAGTCTGAGGCTATTTATGCATGCATACAAAGCACTGTACTGCGGAACTCTAGTTCCAGCAAAACTTCTGGATTTACAAAGCGGAATACAGAAATTCAGTAGGAATCTCAGGCAGCATTTCCAGAAATATGCATTTGATATGACAGCTCCAGCTCCAGGAGAGACTGGTAGTTAAGTGCTCAAGATTTATGGTTAGGGTTGCCTTCTTTTCTTCCAGGGCTTGGGGTAAGAGAAGATGCACTGTTCACAGACAGGAATATCCACAGCCCCGGGAAACTGGGAGAGCTTAAACAGAACTATCAACTGTGCTGCTAAATACAGAATCATGAGGGAAAACAACATGCTTGTTATAGATTAAAGCCACAAGTAGTGGAAGCTGTCATGGCATGTAAGGGAAAGTCCTTTCTTAGATAAATAGTGTTAAAGGACAAAAGTGATAAGAAGGAACAGTTTCATATTACTAATATC
This sequence comes from Zapornia atra, assembly GCA_013400835.1. NCBI lineage: Eukaryota > Metazoa > Chordata > Aves > Gruiformes > Rallidae > Zapornia > Zapornia atra. The sequence continues at coordinate 12,774 of VZTU01021941.1, read as the reverse complement.
CTGGTATCGGTGCTAATCTCCTAGGATCTGTGCTGTCTGACATGTCCATAGATGATCTAGAAAAGTTGATGAACAACAGTGACAAAAGTTTGTGTATTGTACTAAATAATTCAAAGTAAACATGAAAATGTATGACAAAGAATTCAGATAGATCTCATGGTATCAAGTGTGTGCGATACAACAGATGACATTCAATGCTGATAAATGTGAGTACATTGGAAATAACTATTTTAACAATGAAAGGACAAATGGGGTGTGTGTCTCCCAGATTTGCATGAATACCGAAACCTTACAAGGCTTCAAAAAGCATAAAGAAAAAACCAGTAAACCAGGTTCATAAAAGACAAAGGTACTCTCTTAGTCTTAGAAGTTTTTAAAGCTTGCACTGCTGAAAGGTGTTACAGTTTATGGACAGACCTCAATGTTCCTATTCTTACCTAAGCATTCTCCATAAGTCTTCAACAACTTGTACGAGATTAGGGGACTTTCCCAACCCCTTCTTATATTATCTAAAATAGATTTGTTGCAGCCAAAATCAGAGCATCACTTACTTCTTATTAAATATTACAATTATCTTTGTGATAATAATATTACACTGCAAAACACTGAAACAGTATGTATGAATGCCCTCACCCCTCCTCCCACTAATGCAACTCTAGTCATTACAATGTTGACTCCCCTCCCGTGCTTACACAGAAGCTTCATAAATTCAACAAGTTTAGGTTTTTTGACATTGTTCTACTAGATTATTCCAGCTCTACATAGGAAGAGAAAGTCAGGACAGACTAGTTTTGAAAAAAATACAACCCAGGAGAGTGACATCCTGTGGGAATTCTGCTGCTGAACTTCACTGAGATCAAAATTCACTTGTGGATTAAAAGGTAGCTTAGAATTTTAGTATGGGTATTACACGCAATGAAGTTAAAGGATTGTAAAAAATTATTTGAAGCATACAGGGGTACAAAGCTTTTAGGTTTTAGCATTTTTATTTATGTTTGTCAAATCTCTGGATGATGTAAGACAGCTGCTTAACTCATGCTTTAAAACAAATAAAAAATTTTTAAAATAAATTAAAAAAACCCCTATGGTCGGTTCTTTTGCTTAGTTTGGGTTTGACTGTAGCACATGGATATTTTTCAGTTCAGAATGAATTTATATTTGCCTACAGGACTACACTGTAAACAATGATAAAATGTCTATTACAGAAAGCAAAAGGGAAAATAACTTAATAGTTAATGTCTCTTGAAAAACTGAGCTATTATGTTAATGTGAGTAAGATGATTAATGGAAAATTTAGAACCTAATAAAATCTTTCAGATTTATATAATTTTCCTTATTTTACAAAAGATAAACGATAATTTCCTACCCAAAATCAGCACCACATTCTAAAATATCTGAAATACATTAAATCCACTCTGCAATTTCTGGATTATAGCTGGCTGTCTCCTAATGCAGATGTCCAACATAGTAAATTTGTAGGCAGCAACTTTAAATTTTAGCGTGGGAATATATCCAAGTACCATGCATGTTGAAAATATAAAATATGTTTGACTGGGTAAAATTTGCAGAATTTGTAATTTGAAACTGCTTTTGTAACCTTCAAACCACAGGACACTAATTCCAGATAGTCCAAATTGCTGATGTTTGGGGTGGAAGGGATATATTTCAAGGAGGAACAAGACAGAAAAGCACCTTAAATTTATTCTAATAAAACTACTCACATTCTGTACATACAAAATCAGGAGGAGCTTGAGGGGGTCACTTGCTTGAAGAAGGTACAAAGCTTGTGAGGAACAGTTAGTGTCATGCTCCTCGCTTTGCTTTGCCATGTCCAGCTATTAAGAGTTAACTATTTGGGAACCATTTCCTGGTGTCTTTCTAATCGCACATCAGAGCCCCCATGTGCTAATGTGCATCCCAACTATTCATTTGAAAGCACTTCTGCATTTAGTGACATCCTAGCAGGCAGAGAAATTAAGTAAAAAAGTGAACAACAGATACAATGTTCGGATTTATTATACTGAAATAGAGGCAATTTCTTTCACCAGCCAGAATAACAATACATAGAAATATATTCACATGGTAAATAAGCATCAGCTCCTATAAACACTAGGGCCAAGGAATATGAAGAACTAATCTTAACTATTTGAGTGTGTGCACATATATATAAAACCTGATGCTGATATCTATGAAGCAGCCATGATACACATGGGTCTGATGCACTAAAGCTTATATTGTGAATTCTGTGAAGCATGAAGTCTATGCTGCCTAAGAAATTTCCTTGCTCCCACTCTTTTTTAATTAAAAGTACAAAAAGGAAATGTCTCCATTCCAGGCTGGAGTACTACCTCAAAGTGATGCTGATTATACCATTTGATACCTCCTTGTCTCTGATACTGTTATGTAGATACTGACTCCATACTGTGGACCTAAAAAGTTTCAAATTCTGTCTTTCAATAAGGCAGATCTCTTGCCCTGTCTACATCCCATGAATGGCGTAGTTGTACAGCTGGTCACCTTTACCAGTTATCCGAAGCTTTACTATATTTCACAACAGACTTAACAGGTAGCAGCCAATTATGAGGTAAGATAGTTCAAGCAATCAGCTCAGTTCCTTAAAAAGAATAATAATAAGAAGACAGACTATTTCTATCAAAGCGTTAAGCTGCACAGAAATTGTAGTGCAATACAAGGACAAGAATAGGATTGATTAGAAGCTATGATATGTTCACAGATCATGCTGGGAATCTCTGGTAAGCACAATGCATCTTTAATGCAAATCAATATAGACCATCTGACGATGGCCCTTTAGAAGAGAAGTGCAATCAAGCTGCTGCTCTGAAAGACAGAGCCGGTCCAGCAGAGAGTACACAGTTTCTCTCTTCCCAGAATCAACGGGAGCACAGAATTTGTCTGATAATTATGGCCGTTCAAATGATTTTTGTGGTTAAGTAGGCTGTGAAATTCAGGAAGATATTCTGGGTTTTGCCTTATAATGGCACAATTACTCATTGACAGAGCACAGTAGCACTATTGTGGTGAGCCGCTAGCAAACATCAGCCTCACAAGCTGTAGGTGACATAAGTTGAACAGAAGTTGTAAAGTTTTCCCCATATTCTCTTAGGAGCTTCAAAAACCCACACTCAAAACCAGGAAGAGATGAGAGGAGGTCTTGCACCAATACTTGCAATAGTTGGTTATGGTGATTTATTCTTGCTACCGATACAGGCTGGGGGTGATGTGATAGAGAGAAGCCCTGCAGAAAAGGACTGGACATGAGCCAACAATGTGCACAACATTGCCCAGAAGGCCAACCGCATCCTGGGCTGTATCAACAGAAGTGTGGTCAGCACACTGAGAAAGGTGATTCTGCCCCTCTACTCTGCTCTGGTGATGTCCCAACTGGAATACTGGGTCCAACTCTGGAGCCTTCAACACAAGAAGGAGATGGAACTCCAGGAGAGGGTCCAAAGAATGGCAATGACGATCAGAGGACTGGAGCATCTTTCCTATGAAGACAGGCTGAGAGAACTGGGCTTGTTCAACCTGGAGAATCGAAAGCTCAGGAAAGCTGGGGAAGGACTCTTTGAAAGGGCATGTAAAGATAGGATAAGGAGCAGTCATTTTAAACTAGAGTAGGGTAGGTTTAGATTAGACATTAGGAAGTTCTTTACTATGAGGGTGGTGAGACACTGGCACAGGTCACCCAGAGAGGTGGTGGAGGCTCCATCTCTGCAGAAATTCAAGGTCAGTCCTGATAAAGCTCTAAGCAACCTGATCTAGTTAAAGGTGTCCCTGCTTACTGCTGGGGGGCTGGACTAGCTAACCTTTAAAGGTCCCTTCCAACCTAACACACTGATGATTCTATTAACTGTCCCTATCCTTTTGTCCCCCTGCTTGTATAACCACAGCAGGAGACAGGAGCCAAGAGGGACACCTCGAAGATCACTTCAGACAGGTCCAATGCGAATGGTTCAAATTCATTTCTTGTGTCCAAGGCCCTTAGACCATGAAGATCTATGTAAAGAGCTGAGTAATCACTAAAGCAGCTGAACTACACCATGTATGTTCACTGAAGGAAACATGCATGGAGAGAGCAAGGTTAGTTATTACTTCAAGAAGTAAAACCCTGTCCACACAATCTTTGAGACTAGTGACTACAGTTTCCCTTTGGGTTTTTTTGATATATTACACCAGCTTTCATCTGGTGAGGTATCTGAAGATGTCAGATGACGGTAAGTTAGACAAATTCACAGGACATAGCCTTGCTACCAGAAAACACATCTGCTTTTAAGGAGGTACTTTTTTTCTTGATAAAATACCCAAACAACCCAGACAAATAACCAAGAAATCAAAAATTTATAGTGCTTAAAATTCACAGGGATAAATCATCCTTGGGGCTTAATTGACCATATAGTTCTGAACATTTTGTTTAATAGATTAAATACCTGTAAAGTTGTAAAAATACCTTAACTGTTATTACACTTCTGCACCTAAAGTTAGGAACTTAAATCTTTAATTGGCCATATAAATCTCAGTGCCTTCATCTTCCAAAGTACTTAAATCTCTTAGCTCCCATTAACTTTGTAAATTTTGGTATGTAACCCTTAGTAAGCAAAAAAACAACTCTCCATGCTTCTAGTGTTTTCATCAAGTACACTTTTTGTGTGGGATGATATTTCCCTCTCAGAGGAACAATTATGGAAATAAAATTAACATATATATTAATTTACATTATACACACCTAAAAGCACAGATAAAATTGCTTTTTTACACAGTATACTATTTCATCTTCTGACTTTACATTTCAGTGATTAACATATGCTTCTTAGACTTTTTTTTTCATTACTGATGTGTTGATTATATATAAATACCCTACCACAAGAAAAAATGGGAACTTCAGCTATGTGGGCTTTTTTATTTAGTAGGTATTCCACCATGTCATTTCTAAAGTCCCCTAAAGGGCCATAAAAGAAAATTTACACCTAAAGGGAGTCTAACATATCTTAGGGCTTCCAAGCAGCTTTTCTGAATTTTCTGGAAATAATTTAGGCCTGTTGGGAGAAAAAAAAAATAATTAAAAAATTAACCATTCCAGAAAAAAACTATATATATATGGATGGATGGATTTTTGTGTGTGAAGAATTCTCTCTAGCCTACAGAAAGATAAAATCAGCTTGGAGTGAAGGGTATCCATCACAAAAACATAACACAACCCATTAGAAAAATCAGTCCAATATGCCACAGATAGGGCACACAGTCTAACAAATGCAAATAATGCTCAAAAATAAGGAATGGAGTTTGAAGAGTTAACATTAAGGAGTAACACACAGCAGAAAACACAAATCAGAAACAAGATAGAAATGACCGTAGTAAGTGATATCCAATCATGACCAGAGAACATAGCATGACATGAGATAAAAACATAAAATAAAATGATCTTCTCATAAATCTGTTGTCAGGACTCATGGTAGCTTTAATGAAGTGCTCCATCAAAGCCTAAACCCAAAAATAAATGGCAAGTGACCCTCTTCTAATTCCCCATCCAAGTCACTTGGCTCATTACACACTTACATTAGAGTGATAAAAGTCTGGTGAGTCAGTCATTTGGCAGAACAAGAAGAAAATACAATTTGATAGCTTTTCTGAGCCTGTCTATCTGTCATCGTGCTGGGGAGGGGCAAAAAGAAGGAAAAAACCTGAGGAAAAATTTAAGACTAAAGAAGGTAAGAACAAAAGCGCTGGAGGTTGAGAAGAAAAGAGAAACCAAGAAGTAAAATGGCTCCCTATAAAGCTATTAATCTCAGAAGTGAGACCAGAGGCATAATTTCCTATAACTGTCTCACACATAATATATTCATTATAGCTATAAAGAAGCTCTGCATTTACCATCAGCATTTGGGAAGAGAGGAGATCGGGTGACATTTCAATCAAACAAAGGTCAATGGAAAGAATGGGAATAAAACCAGAGAGGTTAGTAAATGTGCTATTGTCCTCAAGCAACAGGAGTTGCTTGCAGACTTAAAGGAAGCGATCCCTCCCAGGAACTTAGGCACCCTCTGAAATACAGATTTCCAAAAGAAGTATGACTGCCAGGAGGGAAAAGCCTCGGGGCTTTACAAATAGAGAGACCTAGAATTAGAAGTTCATCGCACCATTGGGGCATTCAGAATTTCTGACCAATCCTTTATCTGAAGCTGGGCAACCTATTTTCACAGAAAGAGCTCTGAGGCCTAGGGCTTTATAGGAAACCTGTAGGCTACCAGCTGTTGTGCATATGCACCCATATGAGGGTATGTGTATTCATACTATTGAGCTTCTGTATGAATCTGAAACTGAGCTCAGCCAAAAATTTTTCTCAGCTATTGCAGGTCTTCCTAGTGCTATATGCTTTGAGTCAGCACTGCAATTTAAAGGCTTGTAACTATTTCTACATAAATAAGATATCCCAATTATAAATTATTTGTGTCTTAAAATTACAAGCAGGCACTGCATTGGTAATTCTTTTCATTATTTGAATTACAGGGAGAAGTCTGAGGGCAGTGGCAAGAAGCTAACCACAAATATTTCTTCCTGATTAGTTTTCCCACTTATTAGGATGCCAGTAGCAAAAGCTAGACAGTGATCTTCTAACTGTAAAGAGAAGCAGAGGAGATACCTGTACCCAGCTTTTGGCATTTCACACTGACCGCATGTACTTGGAATCCCTGGACAGCAAAAAAACAAAGCAAATGAAACACAGAAAACAAGCATAGGAAGTAGCCGTATTCATTCCCTTCCTACACTTCTCCCAAAACAGTATTTCTTCCTCAAACTCTTCTGTTCTCACATTTACAGGGGCATGGCAAAATGAACAACCTTGCTGTTGTATCACCCAGTGATATCAGAAACTAAAAATAAAGATGAAAAGAGAGGTCTTACAATTCCCTAACTTTATTGAAGCGCTTCTCCCTACCACCCACCTTAATCTCATACATGCTTGCCCCATACTCATGTCTCTAATTTGAACCAGTTCTCAGCCTAAAACTCACCTGCAAGCGGCGATCATCTAGACTAGTCAAATCCCATACATGGGCTACATGGAGAAATGCACCTGTCAGCCAGGGTTGTATTTCCAAGTTACAGTGTTGGCCTTTCCACTAATACAGAAATAGTCAGTGGAGAATACCAGCTAGCTGTGAATCTGTCTCATTCAAAAATGCAGTAGGGGATGGGGTATATCCCACAAGACTGACTTGATATAACATCTACACAAGAAAGAAGGCAGGAAACTGTGTGGCAACCCCGAGGCACTTTGCAACACTGTGTACCAAGATTGCTGCAGCAAATACATTGCATTTTTAAAATGTGTCATGATTCCTCTTTTTCTGCTGTGTTGAAAGAGATATGATTGTTTTGCCTTTCAGTAAAGACACTGAAAAAATTAATAATCACCTCTCAACCTGGTTTTTGAATTGTTTTTGCTCCATCTAATTTCCTGCCAAAGCGTGTAGTCAGTTTGCAAGGTGACATTTGCAGAAGCTCCTTACAGATTGATTGTCTAAACTGCCGGGGAGCTGAGAGAATTCGTACAAAGAATGACCTTAATTCATTATAAAATCAGACCTGCTGATACTGCTGCATGCCAGAGAAGCCCACCCGCTCCTCATTCCACTCTCAGAGGGTGCAGCTGCTGGATGCAGACCACAAGCAGGACAGCAAACAATAGGCTAGTGGGTCTAAAGGGTTCCTGATAACCCTCTGGTGAAAAGCCAGGTCAAGGTAATGCCTACTGAATTCTAGACAGGAAAGGGAAAAAGAAAACTTTTCTTGGAAGATGTCCCACATAACCGTGACCTCGGGCGGTAAACATGCAAATCCCTTTTCTTTGTGAGCATCTGCAGGCTATCTCTGTCTTTCTGTCATGATTTGCCTCCCTTTCAGGCTTTTCCTTGGAAGGTGCTGCACAAGATCTTGGTGTAGCTCAAACTTTCTACCACTGACATGTCTACTCATCTGTCCTTTCAGACCCAACAGCATGGGGACAGAGGCATTCCCCAAAATTGCATTTAGCATAGAATGATTCATTGCTCTGTATAAATACATGTAACTTGGATTAATAACGTTGTTAAATTGTGTTTAAAATATTTGTTGGTACAAAGCAGCACATCTGTGCTTCAGTAACAGAACAGACTTCAAATTGCTAACGTGGTTCTGGACATGTACCAAATTTCTGTTTTCTTTTACTACTTTGGCTTGGAAAAAATACATTAGCAAAAGACAAGATGTGTTGGTTTATTTTTGCCTGTTCGCTCCTTCGTAAATATTGCCATAACATAGACCTCCTGAAATATATGGCAAAACATAACTTTCATTAAAAATGATCCCATTGGGAGTTGAAAGCTATATATACAAAATCTGCAGCATTTCTAAATTCACAGCCTTTCTGAACCAATAACTATCACTGAAGAGTTTGCTTGATTAATTCCAAGTAAAACACAGAATTGACAGAAGTGTAACTACAGTCCTTCATTTAGTTTAATTGGATTTAATTATGGCATAGAAATCAAAGCTTACGTTTTTGTGATGTGTTTCACAAAACCTTTCATAATAGCACACTGTAAGGAAATTGATCATGGTTTAAGGCTCCATATATGATTTTTCAGTGTTCCCAAATATCAGGCAAAAAGCATCAGTTCAAAGGTAATTCAGGGAGCTTGCAAAACTTGATCTTTTTTTCACAGATTTGGAGGAGGAAAGATATTTATAGGCTTTGAAGCTAAACTGTGAAATTAGCCAGCTAATATCCCCAGATATCTGTCACAGTTTTGTGCTGCCTTTTAGGGCAGCACTTCCCTTTACCTGTTTTAGTGGGACAGAACTAGTTAACATATGCACCTGAATTAGCTGTCTAATATTGATAGGTTTTAATAAAAGAGTGACTAGGCTCATTATTCCAGCAGGCAATTAAAATGTCATTAACTTTTACATTGCTCATGGGACACACGGACTATATTTAAGGTATTTTTAAAATATATCTATGCAATTATGGAAAAGAATAGATTGTCACGACGTTGGTACAAGATTGAATACATAAGTAATTCTGTACATTTAAATAAACCTGTACACAACACAGATCAAAACAGTGAGCTCTCTTACAAGCTTCAAGCCATAATAAACAGTAAAACCATCACAACTTCATGGATACTTATTAATCCACGATACCCAACTTACTATGATTTCCTAGCAAATAACACTTGCACCAAAAGAAAAAAAAAAATTCTTTTTTGCCTTTCAGTTAAGGTTTGTGAAAAAGACACCAGTTTTAATTCTCACCAAGAGAGGGCAGTGAAATATCTCAAATTATTAGAAGATCCCACACAAGAGCCATGTACCTTTACAGCGAGCACAATGGCAAATAATTTCTGTGGACTTTTCATTTTAAATTTTGTGGAGCATTCAACTGATGCTGTATTATTTGTAAAAAACATTCTCCCACCCTTGAGTAAGTGTACTGTTGTGTTTGGTACTGGAAAAAACAGAATGAAGTTACGGATAAAATTATGAGCCCTTATGAAATAAGACTTTACTTCTTTTTCTATTTCAAACAGGCTTTTTTAAGGCAGAATATTAAGAAACACCTGTCTTCTACAGCCAGGTTGATAGCCGTGTGTAAGTTTGATTTGCAGTTTTAGCTGACTTCTCCTGAAAGTGGGGACTTTACTGCTTAGCTCTATCCCAATTTTTTTTTCTTTCAACCCCCCAAATAGCAAGTTAGTGGGCTGCTTTTATTCCCAACTCTTAATGATCTTTTATAGGTAAGCAGCTGTGCTATGCTATTCAGGATGACAGATTTTTTTGAAGTCAGTATACCAATTTTTTTTTGCCTAAGGTTATTGTAAGACTTTCAGATTGAGAGGTTTATATCATCTTACTCCAAAATCTTTCATTTAAGTATCTCTCATAAGTCTGCTATTTGTGGTCTCCAAAGGACTGCAACATCTTCAAGTCAAGGGCCTCTTGCAATTCTGAGTCTATGACTATCCGACAGCTTGAAAAATATATCTGGCAAAAGCCAGCAACTTTTTCTTTTTCACACTCAAGTGAAGATTACTATTTTGCTGAGCTAAGATAATAACCAACAACTGAACAGGTAACCTTTCAATGGACAGATGTAATCCACAGGAAAATATTTTGTCTTCTACAGAAAGATTTTGGAGTTTAAGTTCAACAGGATTTAACGGAGATCACACTGATGATAGAACCTGGGCAATCTGGCACATGACTGTATTTGCATTTGCACTTTTCAAAACATATGGTAAAAATGTCTAAAAAGAAAAGGAAAAAGAGAGAGAGAGAATTATACTTCTACTTAATTTTACCAATGGTCTTTGAAAGTCTAGAGCAGTTTTAAGTCCTTTTTAAAAAATGGATCTAACTAGACCAAACACATATATGGGCTTTTCTGCTCTAAGGCAAAAGGAATGGATAAGAAAATACAAAATAAAATAATGAGGAGGACAAACATTTCTTTAACAAGGTATCATAACATTCTGTGTTTGTCGATGTTTTCATTTTCGTTTGCAGAAATGATTTGCCTCAATATGCTAAAGCGGCACAACAAACTAGAAAGCAGCTTCTAATGACTAATGGACTAACTGAAAATTTAGATGTTACAAAGCTGTTAGAAATGAGCCTAATAAAACTTGGAAGGAATATACAACTAGAACAAAAAAAATAATTTGGAGGAATTGATTTATAATAAACATGGGGTATGATGCTACATATAGAACACATTAAACAAATGGGAATTCAGTGCACCATCAGAAAGAGATCAGAATTTCTTATCAAAGTTATTAAAGTTTCCTATCAGTTTTCTTGTCATTCTCCCCTCCCCAAACTGTAAAAGCAGCATGAAAATCTTTCCCATAAAATCAGTTTGATGTGAAATTCACTCCCCTTTGGATTGAACAAAATGATTCAATACATAGGAATGCTAAAAACATTTGTAGTCAGCGCATCAATCCCTGTTTAATGCAATCTGTTGGTGGCCTACAGTCACAAAGCGACATAAAAATTGTATTCTCATGTGGGAAGATATCCATCACTTAGCTGGTCTTGTCATGTTTGCTTTCCTGCAGACACAATAAGTGGCAAAGCTAAAAGCAAGCAGGGTTTAAGGTCTTCAACAGTAAACTTAGTACCGAGAGAGGACAATAACTTCCACATGCTGTTCAGCCTACAAGCCCCAAGGCCAAACAGAGAAATCATTTTAACTATCCACAATCAAGTGTATCAAGAGATTCATTATAATTTTACTGTAAACCAAACTAGCTGTGAATTATTCTAGTCTTTCAAACATATTTGGAAAACATAATCTGTGAACAAACAGGTCACAAAATATTGAGGAAATAAAATTTACCTTAGTCTACACTGAACAAGAAGCTATACTTTAAAAATCTTTCTTCTAGCAACCAGACACACTGACTATCCAGGTATTATAGACTGGGTTTCTGGATAAAATATTTCCATATATCATTACCACTGTAGAACACCTTATATGTTCCTTCATCTGCAACCGACTGTTACAGAGATAACATAGTATTGTGTCCATGTGGCACTTCTTTTTCCAGGTTGTAACCCCGTTCTGGAATAAATTTTGTGGAATTACACTCATCAATGCCCATCACTAGCTAAAATTCACTGTGTGAACAAAACCACTCTTAAAGTGAACTGGTCCTTTTCAAATTCAAAGTTTGGGCTGCAACCTTTTTGAAGCAGATTTTTCCAGGGTGCAAATGAACATTTCATGCATTTTATGCCATTACCTACATCCCTGCAGCAAAGCATGGAAATTCTCAGGTATCATCCTTTGCTAATGCAACATTGCTTGTGATGTACTTTGCAAGGCAAAGCAGGCTCACAGTCAAGTCAGGAGCAGAACTTGTAATTTGAAGAATAAGTAAAAAAGGAATGAAGCAGCAAGAAACATAAACCCTAGCTGTGGGCCTGGATGGCTGCTCCAGGGATATTTAAGCTGTTGCAGAACAAAGATGAATAGGAAGAAGATGATAACACTTAATGAAGTCAGAAGTGGATAGAAAGAAAGACTTTATAAATCTGTTTAACTGCTGTAACGTGAGAGGGACTGATGCTCCCTTTAAGAAGTTAATAAATATTTTAAACAAAATTGGATCAATTGACACTGTTCCAGTGAGCGGTAAGTATGGTTTAATCATGGATATATGTTATTTAAATAGATCCTAACTAAAGTATTTATATTCTTACTTTGTATGTTTATGTCAAATATTTTTCTCAAGTAACAGAATACACAGTTTAAAATAAACTGACTAATGAGATCTCAGACATGCACATTCAATGGCGAAATCACACATTTTATCAGTAGTTAATAAATTGAGAGAGCTAACAGTACCCAAGTACTACTTCAGAATTGTAATAAGTTTAGAGTAGTGTAACATTCAAGAGCCAAACCGATGCAAAACACCAGTATCAAGACTTTAAAATATAATTCTATTATTTTTAAAGCAATCAAGTTATAATGCAAAATCAGTAGATATGTGTATGAATGGCATGTTACATGAAAATACTCAGATAAAACCCTGATGACTCACTATTAAGGTACTCCATTAGAATGCATACTTTACATCAGATTTTGTTGAGCTATAAGCACATTAATTATTATGAAAGTGCTTTAAAAAAACACCCACAAACGCAGCATTTCAGACTAATAGCTTTATGACTAAATAAGGTGTGGAAGCAACCTGGTTCATCATG
>VZTU01021940.1:7988-29051 GCA_013400835.1 Zapornia atra | reverse complement strand
CCTGGTGACTCTGTGATTTGGAAGTGGATGAAAAAAAAAAAAAGAGAAAAAAATTCATTGCCAAACAAAAAAGACAAGAACATCAAAGAGCCCCAGCTCCTGGTCCAGGCTATTTATGGTGTAAGGCAATAGCAGTTTTCTTTATGTTTTCAACCCATTTTTTTAGTGTTTCCCAAGCCCCCTGGTCGAGTCACAGCAGACTGGCTCAGAATTAACAAATGCCACTCTAGCCTGCCTGCGGGGCTCTGCATATCCATGCAAAGTAGTAATCCTGGCTGCAGTGATTTCTTCTGAGTTGCTTAGAAAGTCTTTGGACGACTTTTGTGTGTTTAAAAGCATTTATTGTTGTGGTCAGAAGCAGCACTGGTTTTTTCCTCATGGTTTCCACTGAGGAATGACTCTGGGGGTTCTCTGCTCTTTCTAACATCTTGCAAAGTCCACAAGCAATTAGTACCCAAGCCCAGGAGAAGGAGCTGTGCTTTGTGGTCTCTACTTCGTTTCCCCCTTGTTATAAATTACTTGGTCCCAAACAGGATTTTAACCAAATGGAACAATTTGTTAAAGGAGTAACAGCAAGCAGAGGGTGCTGGGGGGCACAGTCAGCCCCGGGTGCGCTGGGAGTCTCTGCCCCACCAAGACGCACCCCGAACAGTTCCAGTCCCTGGCTTATAGACCTTCCAGGGGTAGCACAGCCCACCAGCTTAAACTGGCTTGCTGGAGTGCCTGCCAACCCCCACAAGACATAACAGCCATATACATCTTAAACTGACATGCTGGGGTGCCAGGCAACCCCCACAAGACATCCTGTTGCTAACAGCTCGGGCACCTTCCTCTTCTTCTCTTCTTCTCCTTGATTACCTTCTCTTCAGAGACAAGTTGTTTCTCCTGAGGTATCACAGTGCACACAATGTGCTACCTTGTGGTCCTTTAGGCAAAGATTTGCACATCCTTTATATAGTTTGTTGCTGCTTCAACATCCTTCATTCAATACATGCAAATCTTAAACTGTCCCTCCCAGGCCCGTGACCATACAAGGGTCTGTCATTATGCACCCCCAACATTATTCCATATTAACAGGAATCACATGGACTTATATCACACCCTGAAATGTGGGTTGGGTTTCAGTGTGGCAGAAATGAATTCTGTGTTGTTCTGTATTCTGGGGGAGCTCAGTCGGTGTGTTTTCAGCTGGTTGCATCGCACAGTTGCACTCAGGTTTTTAAATGGAATATTTGCAGGGAAGAGGAAAAATATAGTGACTTGTAGGAATGACTTGTCACTGATTTCCAGCCCCTTATCAGTGGTCCAGCCCCTGTTCAGCCTGGAGAGAAGAAGACTCAGGGGGGACCTAATTAGTGTCTATAAATATCTGAAGGATGGGATGCAGGGGGAAATGGCCAGCCCCTTTTCAGTGTCTGTGGGGACAGGACAAGGGGCAATGGCTGCAAGTTGGAGCATAGGAAGCTCCACACCAACCTGGGGCAGAACTTTTCCCCAGTGAGGGTGAGGGAGCCCTGGGGCAGGCTGCCCAGGGGGTGTGGAGTCTCCTTCTCTGGAGAGATTCCAGCCCCGTCTGGACGCCGCCCTGTGCAATATGAGCTGGGAGCTGCTTTGGCAGGGGGGTTGGACCCCCTGAGCTCTGGAGGTCCCTTCCAACCCCTGTGATTCTATGATTAATGTAGAATCTAGATGCATTACTCTTCATTTAAGCCTGTAGCTAATTGCTGTCTCACTTGGAAAAGCCAGACATCTGTAATACCATCAGCTGAAATTCTAGAGAGTTATTTTAAGGATGTACGTAAATAAAGGCATTGAGTCATTAGCCAGCAGTGCATACATAGTATTTTACTTTAAAGGTATAAAAAGTACTGTCAACCTCTTTTGTTACTGCATGAGAAACTGAGGAACAGAGGACAGACATGAGACAGCTTGATGAAGGCTGGAATTTAACTCTTACTGCTGTTATATATTGGCCATCCTTTCCTCCATCACCTCCCGCTCCCAGAGCAGGACTGCTGGGGGTGCAGTAGGTAACAAAGACCCTCTGCTACCTTGTGGCTTGAAAGACCAAGACAAACCCATGCCCTTTTAAAAAAAAATTCCCTTTCTAAAAACCCTTTCACTAATTTACAGCCAGCCTTGTGGATGCCTGGGGCTGCATGCTGAGGTGCTATGAGAACGTTCCTCTGGATGGAGCCAATCTTGTTCCTTCACAGGCAGCAGCAGAAAGAGGCACATTCTGCTGTCCTGCTGCCTCATCCACACTCTGTTACCTCACTGAACAACCCCATTTTGACTGTTATTCAATATACTCCTCTGGAACATTGTTCTGTTTGTAATGTTCTTGCGTGGCCTCAAATAAATGACATGGGAGCTGCCAAAGTGGAAAATTAGACAAATACCTGTGGAAGTAAAATTGATTAGGGTCAGGGAATATTTTCCTCTGTATTAGCTTTTAAACAAATAAAATTTAAGGGAAATATTTTTTTAGGTGACAACCTTTTTTGGGTGGCCAGCAGGGAGGGGATTGTCCCTCTCTACTCTGCCCCTCCTGAGGCTCACAGTATGCCAGGAGGGGAATGACCCAGAAAGCTAGCATAAACTCATTAAGTAAAAGAGACAACAGCTAGACATCTTATCTATAAATGCAAAGACAATATATAGGTAAAAGTGCCTGAAGTATACCCTGATAAATGTTTTATCACTTTTATCTTCCTTTTTTTTATTAGTATTGTAATTATAGGAGGTATAGAACACATTGCCTGCAGTGACAGAGCCAGCAGATGGAGCAAAAGAGCATGATAAATAGTTGGATAAAAATACACTGTATGCACTTATTTTGAGCTGGGGGAAGGGAGGTGTCTTCAACCCTTTTTTGCTCAATATTTGAACAGTGCCATGGTTTCCCATCTGTCTAATCTAGCTCCTGGCCCTGCCTTTAGCTGTGTGCATGTCTTGCTCTAACTTTCCACATAATCACCATTTCACCTTGAAAGGACCCAGGTTGAGTTCACTTTTTTGGGTAGGCTGACTTTCCTTGTCTGCTTCTGTATGAAAGGTGTCCCTGCCTGTGGCAGGGGGGTTGGAGCTCTATGATCCTTGGGGTCCCTTCCAACCCATGCCAGTCTCTGATTCTATGAAAATCCCCATGGGAAAGGACTGGTTCAGCTTTCTCTTCTAGAAGAGCTTGGCTTTCAGATCATTTGGAGTACAAATACCATCCTGGGACTGCCTCAGTTGATGAATTCAGCACTGTATCTTTATTTTTTGGGGTGTTTTTTTAGTACATGGCAAGAAGACTTGCAACCATGAGGCCAGCATGAACTTCTATACTGATCTCCAAATCCTTCCTGCTCCCTCATGCTCTGCATCCCACCATGAGCCCATGGCCACTGGGCCAAGCTGCTTTGGGGTTTGGGAAGGCTGTGGAGGGGGAGGACTTTCCCACCCCCAGCCACGTGTAGGCAAGGACCATATTGCTCCAAGCTCTGCAATGGGATTTGATCACTGTGTCTCTTGAATATGCAGATATGACCTTGCAAATGAGTTTTGGTGTGTGTCCCCATGTTTTTACCCACTAAGGTTTTTCAAATTAGGTGGTTGAGTTGTTCATGCTGGAATAAGATAAGGGTGGATAAGATGGGTGCTGCTGAGGCTAGCAGGATGCTGCTAACAGGATTAGCAACAAAACTAAGACTTTTTTTGGCAGGAAAAAAATTAATTTTTCTCCTGAGGAGAAGGTTAAATTGTAGATCTCTTCTACTAGGTCAGTGGTAACCACTGGGGGGGCTTTTGACAGCTCTTCAGCTCTGCAACCACTTGCTGTGTAAAAAAAAGACCATTTAGCTGCAATATCAATACCATTTTCAGTGGAATAAAATTGTTTGATCTGAAAAAAATTACCTCTGTGTGTGTGGGAATGGAACCTGGCTGGCCTTGTGCATAAGAACAAAGTACAGGGGGCTTGTTGGGAATGTTTTTTTCTATAATTTGAGCCTAGAGGGTTTTTTTTTTCTATAATTTGAGCCTATTGTTCAAATTTAGTTAACACACTGTTTGCTCCAACTGCTTCAGGGGCCGTGTTGCTGGGTGGTATCTTATTTTACTGATCTGGGCATGGTTCTGTGTCAGTACATGTATGCTGAAGGCAGGTGGCTGAACACAGCTACCTGGAGGACCTTCCATCAATAAACTGGGACAAACACTGTGCTTTCTTCTTGAGGGGTGTATTTGTTCCTTACTCTCCTGTTGTGCAACACAGAAAGAAATTCCTGAAACAACTGTTGAAGGGAAGAGGGCTGTCTTTTAGTCACAGTATTTATGTACTTTGTGACACAGATCAGTTCTGTATGTGTGTACAGCCCTACCAAAAGGTACCCAGTGTTGATGAGCTAGTGTGAGACCTCTTACTCAAACCCAGCTTGAGTATCTCTGCTCTGCCCTGTGAGGCCCCAGCTGGAGTCCTGTGTCCAGAGCTTGGGCACCAATACAAGAAAGATGTGGGGCTGTTGGAGAGGGGTCAGAGAAGCCACAAGGATGCTCAGAGGGCTGGAGCAGCTGCCCTACAAAGAGAGGCTGAGGGAGCTGGGCTGGGTCAGCCTGGAGAAGAGAAGGCTGTGGGGGGACCTCATTGCAGCCTGCCAGTCCCTGAAGGGAGCAGAGGAACAGGAGGGGAATCAGCTTGTTCAAAGGGCAGAGACTGGCAGGACAAGGGGGATGGAGTGAAGCTGAAGGAAGGAAGGGTTAGATTAGATATTAGGGGGAAGTTTTTTCCAGAGAGAGTGGTGAGGGGCTGGAACAGGCTGCCCAGAGAGNGTTGGTGTCCCTGCCTGTGGCAGGGGGGTTGGAGTTCTGTGACCCTTGGTGTCCCTTCCAACCCAGACCAGTCTGGGATTCTATGATTCTATCACAGAGGACTGTTTGTGTTGCGACTAGTACTTCATAGTACTCCCAGCACATCCTAACACGCTGAGTTAGAACTTAGTAAAGATCCTCTGGACATGGGGAAACTTGTCAAGGTCTTGCTTTTCAGGCTTTCCCCCCTACATTCTCCTTGTCTTCTGATTTATCTTGGCATTTGTGGGGTGGGGATTTTTGGCCTTTTAGCCCGAAACGCTCCCCCTGGTTCTGTATGCCATTTGATAGCCAGGCAGCAGTCTGTCTCCCTCCCTCCCTCCCTGCCTAAAAAGAGAAAATAGTTGCTCAGGTTACACATGGGTTTCATGGAAAACACTTTTTTGCTGTCTTAGCAAAGTGCAGTGGCAGTCCCCTGCAAAAGCAGCTGTGCTACAGCACTGCAGAATGCTGCTGTGTAAGAAGATACGTCCCACCTTGGGGTTAATGTGCTTGTTTTATCCTCATTAGTAAGATGAGATGGCCATTCCCTTGCAATTTATAATAGTGATCACATACCCTGGACCTACATGAGGGTCTCCCACGATGCTTTAATTTCTTCTGGCCTTTCTGATACCACTATGTAATACTTGTGTGGAATTTAGTAGTACATTGGGAGCCATAGAGGTTACAATAACCACCTGCTTTTGCAGGTAAAGTAGGCTGATTTAGTTACTTTCTCAGTGAGAGAGAAACAGTGTTGGGAATAGAAGCCAGTGCTTTAAATGCTCCACTTTGTGTCAGCTTTGCCAGTGTACCTCCTATTGGTGTCTGCACTGAAACTGGTGTAAAGATGTGGTGGCTGAAAAACGTGCTGTCTTCTGACTGTGTCCAACTGGGTTAAAAATACACACAGCATCCTCTGCCACGTTTCCTCTTTGGGAAGATAGTTGGGCAGAGGGTTGGAAGCAGAAGACCAAAGCTGGTTGTTGGAGGTATGCCTGCCCATGCTGAGGGAAGTAGGGTTATCACCCTGCCACACCATGGCTGGCAGCATGGCAGGAGGTGGATGTGCCCTTGCTGTCCATGCTCACGTTGGAGAGGTTGTTGGAGACTGTTTCCTGTGGGAGAGACCCCCCCACTAAAGCAGGGTCAGAGTATGAGTCCTCCTCCCCTGAGGAGGAAGGAGCAGCAGAGACAAGGTGTGATGAGCTGACCCCCAACCTGCATTCCCTATCTCCCTGTGCCACTGGTGGGGTGGAGGGAGAGAACTGGGTTTTATTTCTCACTATCCTACTCTGTTTTGATTGGGGAATAAATTAGGTGCATTTGATTCTGTGTTGAGTCTGCTTTGCCCATGAGAAGAAACACTGAGTGATCTCCCTGTCCTTACCTGGACCCAAGAGCATTTGGTTGTGTTTTCTCTCCCCTGTGCAGCTGAGGATGGGCAGGGATAGAGCAGCTTTGGGGGGTGCCCAGCCTCCAGCCAGGGTCAGCCCACCACATGTATGTGTGTATGGTTTGTTTGTGTGTGTGTGTATAAATGACAAGCTTCACAATTGGCATTATTCCATGGTTGGAAGAGAGTGTATGGGTTGTAGCAGATGAGGGCAGGTTAACTCCAAGTCCCTAATGAAATAGAGTCTGTGGAGGGGTCAAGTACACTGGACTGTATAAGAAACTTGTGCTAAAGAGAGGGAAATTGTTACGTCATTGAATAAGACTTTTGTCTCATCTCAGACCCTGCGTTACTCTTGTCATCACCTTCACAAATGAGGAATTCATACTGGGATGGGCAGGGCAGATCTGTTCATGTGGAGGGGGAATCCATGGACACCAGTGTCCTGAGCAGGTCAGGCAGCACAGCAGGACGTGGGCTGAGAGCACGTGTCTGCTTGCTGTCTGCAAGAGGATCAGCAAAGAAGTAGGGAGCACGAGGAGTTCTTTCAGCTGAGTGGCAGCATTAGCATAAGGAGTAAGTTGATGTCAAGTGACAGCTCCTACTTTTGGGCTGGATGCTGGAAGGCTTCTGACCATGAGTGATCAGTCTGACAGATACCATGGGTCCAGACACCGAGCTGGCTTTAAAGTAGAGTGTGATCTGGTTTTAAAAAGGGGCTTGTATCAATTAAGTGTGAACAGTCATCAGAACTAAGGCCAGTGACCTAAAAGGTCCCACTCAGGCACCGTTCCCAACAATATTCAAATTACTTTATAACTTACACTTGAGTTAATATAAACCTTTATGCATTCAATTGATCCCATTTCTAGATTTTGCTGAACTGACTGGAACAAAGGAAGAATAAAACCCAAACAACATTTCAAAGTTCAGCTGCCCATTACTAACTCCAAGTATGGTAATGTGACATTATCAGGTAGGCATACATTTTGCAAAGGAATTGCACTTTTCATGCTTCTTTGAGCAAAGTTGCAGGTTGCCTTTGCCTTGAGGATATGGGATTTTATATTTTTTTGTAATTTATTTTTTTGCAAAGCTCTAAACAAAGTGGTAGAAAGCCCCACTCTGTATTGGGATGTGGCTGTGCAGCTGGGTGAAAAGAGATAATGGTGTATTCAGCTTTTGGCTAAGATTCAGTACTTTTCATCTGTCATCAGAGGTTGAAGCAGTAATGCAAAATGATACTGGGCAAGTGTTACTCTGCTACAGTGACAGCATGGTTAAAATCAATAGAAAAGGGTTTGGGGTTTTTTTTTATAATCTCTATTACAGTGAAAGAATTCCCATACCCCGTAGTTGTATGAAAGCAGGAAATGAGCTGGTTGCACCACTTGTTTGAGGTGCATTTGGGTTTAGAAGGCTTTGCCTTTCTTTTAAGGAACAATTTTTAAGGGAGAGGGTTCAGAGGAGCCCACAAATATGATTAGAGGGCTGGAGAAGCTCCCCGACGAAGAGAGGCTGAGGGAGCTGGGCTGGGTCAGCCGGGAGAAGAGAAGGCTGTGGGGGGACCTCACTGCAGCCTGCCAGTCCCTGAAGGGAGCAGAGGAACAGGAGGGGAATCAGCTTGTTCAAAGGGCAGAGACTGGCAGGACAAGGGGGATGGATTAAAGCTGAAGGAAGGAAGGGTTAGATTAGATATTAGGGGGAAGTTTTTTCCAGAGAGAGTGGTGAGGGGCTGGAACAGGCTGCCCAGAGAGGGGGTGGGTGCCCCATCCCTGGGGGTGTTCAAGGCCAGGTTGGCTGGGGCCCTGGGCAACTTTGTGTAGCTCCAGGCCTGGAGGTTGGTCCCTTCCAACCCAGAACATTCTATGATTCTAACAATATATCCTGCCTAGGGCTCCGAAGTCTTAAAACCCATCAAAACTAAGTTAAAAATCCAGCCAGGTTTTGGGAAAGGATGGATGTTAGGCTACTGTAAATCCTTTAAACATAGCATTTTTAAAGATCACATGGACCTCTGTGCTCTGTGGTGTGTATATACATAGTCATGGGTGAATCTGAAGTTAAAATCCACCATGATAGATAAATACCTGTGAGCAAAATGCTTGCTAGATAGAGCTGTGACAGGGCTGCTCACTAACTCTTTGGCCATTGCAAGGTATCCCAGGGTGGGCCTGGATTTTTTTTGTCCTTCTTAACAAGCTCTATTATTTCACAGCGTTGTTATTAAAAGGTGGAAACTGGTTTCAAGCTGGAAAAGTCTGATTTTAAATGGTTTTCTCTTCCCTCCCTTCTCCTAAAAATGAAACCCATTTACTAAGTGCTCACCTGAGCTAGATGCACATTGGGTTTTTATTGGCCTATAATCTGTTTTACCTGCTGAAAACCTATTTATGGAAACAATTTATAGCCATTTCATGTCATAGCTTTGTTTATCAAAGAAAGTAGCTTTATTTAAACCAGACTTAGTAAAAATCAGTGTGTTAGATACCTAATTCTTTTCAAAGGCCAGGCTTAATTAGCCTGCTTGAGATTACAGAGGAAATCTCAGGCATAAAAGGGAATTGCCAACTTCTTATCTTTTCCACAAGGTTATAAAAATATTTGGTTACAGTTCTTGAAGACAGAAGTCTGCACTGAACTAGGACAATACTACATTTATTACCAAAGTAATTCAGGCTGTTGAACTGTGGTTTCTGAAGGTGAAAGGCTGATACATTAACCCACTGATCTGCAAGCCTATGACAGCTGGTGAAAAATGTTACATATCAATTCTCCTCCAAACAGCGTGGCAGAGAGCACGATAAAACAGAGTGGAAACAAATGCTAATGTGAACTGAGCCTTCTGAGCAGAAAGTGTATTTGCTGTGTTGGGAGCCACACAAAGAATCACTTGTTGGTTTTTGGTGGTCGTCTGAGGGTTTCTGAAGAAATCCTGGAGGTCTAAACCATCAGTTATCCAAACCTGTCTTAGTCTGGCTTTTATTTAGGAAAAAAAAACCCACCCCCAAAACCCCCATTTAAAGCAACAGAAGTCTGAAGAATGCTTCATTGATCACCAAGTTTTTGAATGACCATTCTGTTTGCTTTCCAGCATTTCCCCAAACCCATTTCTTTCTTTCTTTCTTTTTTTTTTAAATAAATGCTCTCTATAAAATGAACTTTCTCATCCCAGGGTGTGCTGCCTTCGTGCCCTGGCACTGAAAGCTGCTCCCTATAATTGAGTCTTCATATTGGATGTACTTGTCTGCTGGATGCTGGCATTATTTTCACTAGCCATAATCGTTGTAGCCCCATCTGTATTTTGACTATCCTTTTATCTCCCATCCAATACCTCAGGGCAAATGCAGCCATCCTTCAATTAGTTCTTATGGGAGATGGATATAACATCAGAGCTTATAATATATGAACTTCTGAAACTGTGCACAGTCCTCCTCTTTTCATATGCAAATACTGTGAATAACTTCAGAGGGATGGTTAGTCGTTCATCAAAGTATATATTTTCATAATTTCTGGTTTCATATTATTTTCCTCATTTTCTCTGTGATGCTTCCCTGCTTATTAGATTTAGATGATAACTCTGCTTTAGATGGCAACTTTGCTGGCCAGGGATATGTGAGATACTTGGCAAGCCACGACGTCTAGCACATTGCTGTTTAGAAGTCACCTCTGTGGTAACCCTGGAAAAATGAGGGGAGTGAGTAGAACATGAGTTCTGGTAGACCTGTCCTCTTTCTGCAGATCCAGTACTCACAGAATCATAGAATCCCAGACTGGTCTGGGTTGGAAGGGACCCCAAGGGTCACAGAGCTCCAACCCCCCTGCCACAGGCAGGAGGAACAGGAGGGGAATCAGCTTGTTCAAAGGGCAGAGACTGGCAGAACAAGGGGGATGGATTAAAGCTGAAGGAAGGAAGGTTTAAATTAGATATTAGGGGGAAGTTTTGTACAGAAAGAGTGGTGAGGGGCTGGAACAGGCTGCCCAGAGAAGGGGTGGGTGCCCCGTCCCTGGGGGTGTTCAAGGCCAGGTTGGCTGGGGCCCTGGGCAACGTTGTGTAGCTCCAGGCCTGGAGGTTGGTGGCCCTGCCTGTGGCAAGGGGGTTGGAGCTCTGTGATCCTTGGGGTCCCTTCCAACCCAGAGCATTCCATGATTCTAAGTTTGCAAGGTGACATTCACAGCCTTGAGCTTTGCAGCCAGACTTGAGAAAGCTTTCTGTAGTACCTTCCCAGGATTGTTCCCTCCCTTGTATAAAAGCTATCAAAGTAGCTTAGTGATAAGAACCTTCCAGAAGTTTATTTTTCCTTCAGTTACTTCATGCATTGGTTATGTGTGTGACCAGTAATGCTCTTTGGTCATTCCAACCCAGACCAGTCTGTGATTCTATGATTCCTTTAGATTTAATCCACCCCCCTTGTCCTGCCAGTCTCTGCCCTTTGAACAAGCTGATTCCCCTCCTGTTCCTCTGCTCCCTTCAGGGACTGGCAGGCTGCAATGAGGTCCCCCCACAGCCTTCTCTTCTCTTGGCTGACCCAGCCCAGCTCCCTCAGCCTCTCTCTGTAGGGCAGCTGCTCCAGCCCTCTGATCATCCTTGTGGCTCCTCTGACCCCTCTCCAACAGCCCCACATCTCTCTTGTGTTGGGCCCCAGCTCTGGACACAGGACTCCAGCTGGGGCCTCCCCAGGGCAGAGCAGAGAGGGACAATCCCCTCCCTGTCCCTGCTGCCACCCCTCTGCTGATAAAGGCTGTAAAATGTTAGCATTTCTTCCTCTTTCCCAGTAGAGAAAATTCTTGGGGGGGTAATTGGAGGATTACACTTCAAAAATAGGTGGATTTTTTTAGCTGGTGCCACCAAGATGGATACTGAGCTCAGTATTCCTCTTCCTATCTCTGAGCAGGTGTGTTCCTCCTCTACTGCCCGATGCTGCTGGACCAACTGGACAAACTCAAGATGCCCATTGAAGTTACACAGTCTTTTACCTATTGCAGAGTCTCTTCTCTGCTTGTATCTTCATGGGTGCATGTTGAAGCTAGCTCACACATTAGCACTGTTGGTTTCCACACTTCATTAGTAAAGGAAGATTCATTTTTCCTGGAACAGTGCTGTTAAATGTACAGAGGTATTAAAATTTGCTCTCTCTCATTTATGAGGGAAAGGAAGTGACATGTATATCTCTACAAGCTTTAAAACAGAGGAGCAAACAGCAGTGGAAGACCTTGGTTTCCTTTTGTCCTCATGAAAGAATCTTCTAGGTGCTAATATTTCATAATATCTAAAAGACAGCTGATGCTTGCTTTGCTTTTTGGGGGATGTGCTTATCATGAAAGATGTGACTTGTTTTGGGCTGGGACTTAAAAAAACTTAATGATGTATCACTTCCATTTCTGGCATCCTAAAAGAGAAAGCAATTTAGATCTTAATCTTGGTTCAATTCTTTACTTAGAGAATACCCAGAAAGGCAGGTTTGTGCAGGAGAACATCTTCCTTGCTTTAGACTCTTCCTCTAATATCATCTCAAGGCCACATACAGGATTCCCAGAGTTGAAAGAAATGAGATATACTGCTCTTTTCCAAATTATTTTCATTCTGCCCTTCTGTATCTCCTCTCAGTGCCCTCTCACAAGAAACAGCTCAATAATTTTGTAGCTTCAGAAATGGACAAGAAGTGCTTTTGAAGGATATTGTATCCTTTATTGACTGCCCTGGGAAAATAACAGTTGGTACCCAATTTCTTCCAAGATAAACTCAAGATCAGATTAAGGCATTATATTCTAGGGCATGGCTTTTTTTATTATGAAGCCCAAGACTTGCAAGTAATTCTTGATTTTCTGAATGCTTACTTCCATATAGCTGTCTGCTTTGCCAGTGGGGAACAGTGTGTAGCTCTTCAAGGACCATTCCTCTAAGTGCAGGTATCTGATGTTTTATCTGTCAGCACTACAGTAACCACCAAGGTTGGCAGGCCTCATCACACTGCTTGGGAAAAAAAAAACCCCATTAATCCAAATTTTAAGTGCATATTTCCTAAGGGATGGGAAGTTTTGAGCTGTTTAATTATTATCATTGCTAAAAGCATTGATCCCAAGTCTTGGAAAGGACTGTATTTTAAATGTAACTGCTTCATGGGTGCACATTTAGGTTAGAACAGAATGGAATTTATCCTGAAATACTCAAATAATTAAAGAATGTGTGCAAATGAGAATTTCAGGAGTGATAAACCCCTCCTGATTTCATGGTGTGAGGAGGACTGACAAGGCCAGGCAGAAATAAATACATTTTTTCCTTACTTGCAGAAAATTTGCTTTTCAAACATCAAGTGCTTGGACAACTTCCAGAGTCAGGATGTGGACTAGATGGACCAATTTTCAACTGATAGATCTTCTGATTCTGTTTTTTTACTGAGTCTTCAAAATTTTAATGATTTCCTATCTGCAGGCTTCATATTTCTCAGGGATTGGAATGCTGCCTAACTTATGCCGAGTCTGGGGAAAAAATATATTCTTAAAGCATTTCAATTTAAAAAAATGATAATTCATCTGAATATGAGCTGGGAAAGCAGAGCATAGTGTACTGCAGGCAGCGTGAGCTCAGAGCTGTGCTGTTGAGGGATCGATCCCCTTTAGCTAAGGAGAAGAAATAGGAAGTCTCTGCTTATGGGTTCAGCATAAGTCATGGAGATAATGGTTTAAAAACATTGGAGAGTGAGACATTTGTTTTGGTATGCTTAAATGTATAACTTTCACCTATGGGGATGGGGGTCCTGGTGGGTGACAGGTTGGCCATGAGCCAGCAGTGTGCCCTGGGGGCTGAGAGAGACAATGGGATCCTGGGGGGCATCAGGAGGAGTGTGGGCAGCAGGTCACAGGAGGGGATCCTCCCCCTCTGCTCTGCCCTGGTCAGGCCCCACCTGGAGTGTTGTGTCCAGTGCTGGGCTCCCTGGTTTAAAAAAGCCAGGGATCTCCTAGAGAGAGTCCAGAGGAGCTACGGAGATGATGAAGGGCCTGGAGCATCTCCCCTGTGAGGACAGGCTGAGTGAACTGGGGCTGTTCAGCCTGGAGAGAAGAAGACTCGGGGGGACCTTATTAATGTTGATCCATATCTGAAGGATGGGATGCAGGGGGACATGGCCAGCCCCTTTTCAGTGTCTNTGTGCAATATGAGCTGGGAGCTGCTTTGGCAGGGGGTTGGACCCCAGGAGCTCTGGAGGGCCCTTCCAACCCCTGGGATTCTGTGATTCTGTGATCCAGTCATTTTAATGCTGCAGTTTATATATATTTATATATATTTATATATATTTTTATATATTTATATATATTTATATATATTTATACTTTGCTGCCTGTCTGAGGTCATGTAAATCTCTAGGTTAGAGGTTTACAGGTAAGACAGGAATGAGTTGGTATTGCTAAGGCAATTGCTGTTTTATTACTAAAGAATCTTAATTTGCCTAGAATGAAGCAGCCCAGCGTTTGGGTGGGCTGCTTCTCCTCTTCTTGACTGTATAACTAGCAGATGATAAACAAGTGTTTTTTGAATAACTGTGCTGGGTTACACAGGTAATGCTGCTCTGAGTCTCTGTTAACTAATATGAAGTTCTCCTTCCTTCATCTTCTTTAATTGGCAATCAGTTTTGTGTTTGGGATGTGAAAGGGTAGGAGGTAGAAGACTGAAAGAAGAAGTGGCTGAGTTTGGCTTAAAGAAATGTCAGCTTTTTTTTCCCTTTAGGAAAGTAGAGCTTTCTAATAAAAATAGAAAAACAAGTAAAAAAAAAATTCCCATGCAGACTTTGCTTAAAACCTAAAGTTTTGTGCTTTTTTCTAGTTAAATAACCAAACATCCTGTAGATGACATTTTCACTGCTCAAATTACATCTAGAAATTTTGTCTTTGTCAGACATTGAAATAAATGTTGTCTTGGTATGTTAAATAATTTTGACTTTTTATGGCTGTGTAGAGGAAAATATAGTTACAGATTTTCTCCCAACTCTACTAGAAGTGGTTTAATACTGTTATCTTTGAAGGGTCAGTTTATTCCCTAAATTTAAGAATGCAGCTACCTGCTTATGTTGAACTTACACTTCTATCTAATAGTGAGTTACAGTTTTAAAACATAATTTTTGCCATGAAAATACTAAACATCAATAAATTGAGTACCAAAGTTCTACTTTCTGAGACTAAAGAATCACAGAATCACAGGGGTTGGAAGGGGCCTCCAGAGCCCATCTGGTCCAACCCCCCTGCCAAAGCAGGGTCCCTAGGACAGGGCACACAGGTTGATGTCCAGATGGGGCTGGAATCTCTCCAGAGAAGGAGACTCCACACCCCCTGGGCAGCCTGTCCCAGGGCTCCCTCACCCTCACTGGGGAAAAGTTCTTCCCCATGTTGGTGTGGAACTTCCTATGCTCTGACTTGCAGCCATTGCCCCTTGTCCTGTCCCCACAGACACTGAGAAGGGGCTGGCCATTTCCCCCTGCATCCCATGCCTAAGGTATTTATAAACACTAATTAGGTCCCCCCTGAGTCTTCTTTTCTCCAGGCTGAACAGCCCCAGCTCACTCAGCCTTTCCTCACAGGGGAGATGCTCCAGGCCCTGGTTTCATGAGGAAAACCCTTAGGGACTGAATCACTGCTACGCCGACACGTGTTTCGGTGGTGTCTGTTGTTCTGGTGCAGATTTATGTCCTCCAGATCTATTTCCAAGGCCAAATTTCAAGAGCTGTTTTTGTCCAGGAGGTAATCAAGTCCACTGGGAGTCTTTAGGTGCAGTATAAATACCGAAATGATGAAGTCTGCTGAGTTTTGTGGTCCTAAGATTTGTGCAGTCAGCTAAATGAAACGCCTGGTAATCAGATGTGTGCGGCTCAGCATCCGTACTGGGTGTATATTTGGCAAAGCCANATTTTTATATATATATGCCTGTGGCCACCTTATATATATATAAACACACATATTTTTATATATAAGTATAATATATTTTTTACATTATATAATATATAAAAATATATATACTATACTGATTTCTATATATATATTTTTTTT
Source organism: Zapornia atra (assembly GCA_013400835.1). NCBI lineage: Eukaryota > Metazoa > Chordata > Aves > Gruiformes > Rallidae > Zapornia > Zapornia atra. The sequence goes on along the minus strand of VZTU01021940.1, from coordinate 13,783 downwards.
TAAAATATCTATTTATTTATTTATATATATATGCCCATGTAGGCTGTGCTGATGGCACAGGGGCTGCTGCTGATCTCATTTGATCTGGAAATCTCTGATGAAACCAACTCCTCCTCACCCCCAGACGCCTGTTCCTGTGAGCTGGTCTGTGGGTGAGCACCCACCCAAAGACCTATAGCTACAGCATCCAGGGGGTGACAGGTCTACCCGATGCCCATACAAGGGATGGGTGTGCTGAATACGCATGCGTGCGTGCGTAAAGGGAAAGAACATTGATGAGAGTACAGAGAGATCCCTTTATTTTACTATTCTAATACATTATTGGATTTAAATTAAAACAGATCTGCTACAATCTGAACTTTTAACGGACTAGTTATTGTCATTCCACTGTAATTGCTCCATAATGTCATTTGAATAACAATCGGAAAGGGGAAAACAAAATTTATGTGCAATTAAACAGCTGCAGCTGCACCAAACACAAGTGTGTGAAAGTTTCCAAATAGGAACTTTAATTTGGCAGTGATTTTGGCAAAATAATTGTCCTTTTTTAGTGCAGCTCAACATCTGTGTGTAGTTTAAAAGTTTTGTTACCTCTTCGATAATTAGCTGCCCAGCTTTCATTGTGTTTTAATGTGGTAAAAGACCCCAGTATAAAATCTTCCAGCTTTAAAAATAGCAAAATCTGTTGTATTCTTGTTAAATATATGTGTATTTCTGCAGTTACCCATCGCTGATGGGTATGAAAATACCTTAAGCTCCGTCCCTTAACGGAGAGCGCTTCAAGGAGTAGTGTACCAGCAAATACTTGGGGGAGAAGCAATACACACACATCCTTCCCACACTTGGCTGGAATAAATCGTGATATTATTTGAAAAACACTGTGGGATTCTCCAGAGATAGATCCTTTTTTGCTTAAAGAAAGCAAGCTGCTGTGATTTTGGGGTAGCATGGCTTTGTGAGCCCCTGTGTGTACAGCAGCCCCTCTTATAAGCATTCATTTCCAAAATAGGAACTTTGACTTTTAATCTGCTATTTTTATAGAAACTCTTTACAAGTCTCAGTAAATACATGCTGAGCAGAGCTGTTGTTCCAAGTCCCTCCATACTTAGAAGCAGGAGGGTAATTTAATGAATCTAATGGGAGACCAGCATAAAGCAGATGAAATAAAGTGAGTTAACACAGCAAGCGGTGAACATCTTGATCTCTCCACCTTGGGACATTGTTGGAGGTAGATCACATCTGCCAGAGAGACTGGAAAAGGGACAGTACAAACTCTTAGGCAGCTGATCTGCGGGTGCTAAAGTGGGGATGTATCCTCTAATAGCCCCAGAGTGGTGGTGTTAGAGGAGAGTTAGGGCAGTGGGCTGCAGAGCGCTGTACTTTCAGCAAGCACCTGATTCCCAGTGTGGTGGGTTGTCCAGCCCTTCCCCTGCATAAACAAACGAGTGTATTTCAGTGCTGGGCAAGTTTAAAAATGCCTAATGTGACCTTTCAGATGTGTAGGTAATATATAACTTGAGATGCCAGTTAAGTCTCCACTTAACCTTAATCAAAACATCTCTATACTTCAGTCTCTAAACCATTTTCTTTTAAACATCTTTGAAATGAATAGCTTGCTCTGAGAATGCTTGTGACATGAATGGTTTTAGACCTGTGGCATCCAGCCTTCATCCTTCTTGGAGATGGACAAACTGCCTGTGATACCCTTTGGGTTCTGTGGGTGCAGGGTGAGGAGGCAAAGCCCTGCATGAAGGATGGGCTCAGGTCTGGAGGTGAAAACGAATAAAAACCTCTGTCTGGGTTGAAAAATCAGCTTTCAAATGTGCTTACATCTAATTATTACAAAGTGTTAAATCTCTTTGAATACTTTGTAAATCAAGCAAGCAACTATGCTATCTATGCAGACATCTCTAGGCAGACCTTCTCCTTTCCCCTTTGGATATTTACTATGGTCTAGCCAGAAAATGTTGGAAGAGAATTGTCTTCATCTGGTTTTATATTCCATGTTACTGCCAGGTGAAGAGATTGTTGTCTTATGCTGTGGTTCTTTTCCTATCTTAAGGCCAAGAGTAGAAAATTATTAAAGTTGGCCTTTTCAGGCTATATGATTTTTATATGCTCCAGAAAATTGATTTTAGCTCAATTAATTTCACCACAATTTAACCTCTTGTTCATATGCTTGATAATGAAAAGAAGAAATGAAAAAAGAAAGAAAGAAAAAAAAAAGAAAGCAGACTTTAGTGAGAGGCTTGTAAGAGCTGAATAATTCAATTTAAAAAAATCAGTTGTAACTTGATTTCTTGGCCTCATATGTGCTCCATCTGTGCAATTAAAGCACCTCCCAGTCTGTCCTCCTGATTCCCAGATAACGTTTAAACTTTTTATTTCTGGCCTAACTACACATATTTCCAGAACTAATCACTTCTTACTAGCCCAAGATAATTTCTCCTTACATACTGCACTTGCTTAAATAGTGCTCTGCTTGAAGAATCTGGGTGCCTTTTTAGGTTGTAAATGAAGTTAATTGGTGGTGTGTTTTCTCCTCGTGCTTTTGATCATTGGGGTAACAGGAGGGCTTGGCTTTCTCCCCCCTTCTTCTCCCTCTCAAAAGAGCAGACTGTAAATTGTGACTGAAGATCTGTGATGGGGCTGGAGGTAGAGGAAGATGTGTCTAGGTGGTGATGGGGAGCTCTGGATAATTCTGGCCATTAAAAGTGAGATCTGTTGGGTATTGGTAATGCCCCTGCCATCAGCTCTTGGTTTGGAGGCCCCAAGCCCTTGTGAGGCCTCAGCTGGAGTCCTGTGTCCAGAGCTGGGGCCCCAACACAAGGAAGATGTGGGGCTGTTGGAGAGGGGTCAGAGGAGCCACGAGGATGCTCAGAGGGCTGGAGCAGCTGCCCTACAAAGAGAGGCTGAGGGAGCTGGGCTGGGTCAGCCTGGAGAAGAGAAGGCTGTGGGGGGACCTCATTGCAGCCTGCCAGTCCCTGAAGGGAGCAGAGGAACAGGAGGGGAATCAGCTTGTTCAAAGGGCAGAGACTGGCAGGACAAGGGGGATGGATTAAAGCTGAAGGAAGGAAGGGTTAGATTAGATATTAGGGGGAAGTTTTTTCCAGAGAGAGTGGTGAGGGGCTGGAACAGGCTGCCCAGAGAGGGGGTGGGTGCCCCGTCCCTGGGGGTGTTCAAGGCCAGGTTGGATGGGGCCCTGGGCAACCTTGTGTAGCTCCAGGCCTGGAGGTTGGTGTCCCTGCCTGTGGCAGGGGGGGTGGGAGCTCTGTGACCCTTCGGGTCCCTTCCAACCCATGCCATTCTATGATTCTATGAAGCACCAAGTCACTGCACATTTGGGGAAGTTTTACTATATAGATTGTCCAGTCCTGGTGTATTTCTGAGCCATTCATATTTGGCCATGCCCAGAGGCAGCGTGCTGGGTTGTCTGAACCCATGGTCTGACCTGGGACAATAGTTCTTGTGGGTTTAATCAGAGTACCTATCCTTAGAAAGGAGGGTTCCCAGGATCTGAGGAAGGAAAAAACCCCAAAGTGCTCATAAGCAGGTCAAGAAGCACAAATGGAAAATATTTGGTAGTATGTGGTGATGCTGCTGGGGTTTTAAGAAACAATTTATCTTCCCCTTAGATGCTTTCATAGCTTTAATTTCTTTACTTAATTGCTTGATACTTAATTGTCTGAATTTTAATGTTGTTAGTTACAGGTATTCTGCTACACTTTCTGTTTAGACTTACAGAACTGCAGTTTCTCAGAACTCTACAGTATATTCATTTTCAACCTATTTTACTATTCCTCAAAAGCTTGAAATGTACAATTGTATATACATGTGACAGAATTGTTTCATGAGTCCATCCCACAAAGCAGCTATTTTTATGATGGATTTATTGTGTGGTTTGAGTCATTTTGGACAAGAGTCTCATCGATTTTGATTTGATGTATTTTTAATTTAAAAAATGTCTCGGATTCAATGGGAGAAGTTATTATATATTAATACATTTTTAAAGTATTACACTTCTCTTAAATCATATTCTTCCTCACACACATATTATATGGACTTTGTAATATCAAAGATGAAAAAAAAAACCACCCCAGCTTATAGGCTTGAGGAGGAACATTTATCTGGATGTGACAGAGAGAAAATTAATTGAAGGCAATGAAAAAAGTGACAGGATATGGTAATACTTTTATCATCCCAGAAAGTCAGTAGATTTTCTTCATTTGGAGCTGGAAATGTAACGTATTCTGGGTTTCTCTTCAGAAGACTGATTTACTTAGGCCTTCCTAATGCTTCTCTTCAGAGACATTATCGTTTCCCATCAGCTGGAGTGTGCTTCCATAAATTACACAGGGTGAAACAGGAGGTTTAGGCTTCTAACATGCTGCTCCACTCTTCCTTCTTGTTAGGCTGCTAAGTAGGCAGTAGCCCTGACATGCTCTGAGTCTTATTTTCATGGAGTTTGTGCATAAAAGATGCTTCCTAAATCTTTAATGTGTGTCTTTATATGCTGCCATTTTTATTTGCCTTGCTCAGGCTCCAGATAAATCTGTGTTTAATAAAACACAGGCCAGTTTTTCTCCTATTTTTCTTTCTCATTGATGTAAATTATGTTTCAGCAACTGAATTTTGTGCTTTTTCCCCCTCCTTAAATGTGCCCAGGTTTGGGAAGATAACTGAGGGAGAGTGCTAGCATGCAGTGCTCTCAGTTTACCAGTTGGAAGAAGGAGCCTGAATTTCTGGCAGGGTTTTCAGCTATGCAGTCCTGTTTCTGATGTGTCCTTGTACCAAGATCACTCAGAAGCCAACTCAGCTGGCTCCTTGTGCCAGTGCTCTTCCAAATCCTCCCCTTCTCAAGCTGGTATTGGGATCAGCAGAGCCACAACCAGCATTGTTTTCTCTCCAGCCCTGTGCAGGGAATTGCCTTGCAGAGATCCAAATCTTCCCTGTTGGGACCCAGCATCTTTGGGGCTCTGTGTATGACTGAGCTCAGAGGAATTGCTGTGTTTCCTAAGAAGGCTGCCTAGTACTGACTGTCCTCCCAGGAAAAAGGAAACTAAGATGATCTGAACAAGAAGGACTTCAACATTTCTCATTGCTGCCTGTTTCTCTCAGCCTGGTGCAGTTGACAGTGCAGTTGCCTCTGTTGAGGACTGGACGGGTGGTGCCATGGGTGACTAAAGGGTTAGGGGGAAGAGGTGCAGAAGAAGGGGTATTGCTGTTTGTTCTCCCAAAAGCAGTTCTTATTTTTAGATAAGTGGGGAAAGACATGAAGAAAAAGATAAAAATTAGCTTTATTGTTGGTTTCCAGAAACACAAGGCAAGTGTTTTGGTCCTTGGCTTTTTTCCACAAGTGTCCTTAAGGTCTGGGAGGAAGGAGGGGGAATTCTGTGTGCAAGTAAGGGGGATGCCTATGTCCATTGGTTTGTAAATACTAATTTAAGGGGCCAAATTCCTAACCATGCTGCTGTAGGAAGATCATAGAATGGCATGGGTTGGAAGGGACCCCAAGGGACCCCAAGGATCTATCCCAGACATAGATCCAGCCTGGGAGAAGAGTTTCTTGAGAGCAGCCCTGCTGAGAAGGACTTGGGGATTGTGGTGGGGGAGAGACTGAACATGAGGCAGCAGTGGCTCTGGCAGCTGGGAAGGGCGATGGGATCCTGGGCTCCATCAGCAGAGGGGTGGCAGCAGGGACAGGGAGGGGATTGTCCCTCTCTGCTCTGTCCTGGGGAGGCCCCAGCTGGAGTCCTGTGTCCAGAGCTGGGGCCCAACACAAGAAAGATGTGGGG
>VZTU01021939.1:16037-36900 GCA_013400835.1 Zapornia atra | reverse complement strand
CATCTCTCAGCTCTGTTTAACTGCAGGGCTCACACACACAAGACCAGGAGCCATCTACTCAGCTGAGGGCACTAACATGTGAACGCTTTCAGTGCCTGACTAGCAAATCAGGGCTTAGTAAATGACCAAGGGAAAGAACAGGGGAAGAAACAGTATTAACAGCAGAAAGAGATTTGCTGAATCTCACTACAACTGAGGTTGCTCCAAGATGGGGAACAGCAAGCAAACAAAAAAAGGATGATCCTCTTTGTGTTACCTGTGATGGCACTAGGAAACATTCCAGTCTAGAGGTGACTGAAGAGCTGCAGGAGGCCCTCAGGAGTAAGTGACTCGGTAAACAAGCAGGTGAAACTCAGCATTAACAGATGCCAGATGACACCTGGGTGTGGAAACCCTCTATGTCCACAGCTGGTTTACAGCCATCCATCCTTCAGGGCTGTATGGAAAACACTGCAGAAGCAACTCTGAACGTCAGCGCAATGCTCGGTATTGACCAAAAAGGCAAATACGGTGTGAGGACTGCAGCAAGAAGGAACAGCCCAGCTTGTGTCATCCTTCACAGCGACAGAGCCTTTGTATGGGGGAGGGCTCCTTCAGCCAGGCTCAGGAGGCAAGAGGAAAACAAAGAGGGGCAGCAGCATGCTCACCAGTCTGGAATGGCTTCTACCCAGTGAGAGGGAACATGAAGGAGAGGGCATAATGGGGAAGAAAGGCTATGATCCCCTTGTAGTGACCTGGAAGGTAAGTAGCAAGGTAATACGCCATTTCTCCTGCAGGAGAATGTTCCGTGGATTCCCAGTGCTTCACACCTGCTACCTGGGGCCTGGAAGCATTTCTCACTCACACACGCAATGAAAACTGTGGAACCAACTTCCACACAGCCCTACTATGGCAGAAACATTTGAGGCTGACAAGAGGTTGCCCTTGCTGGGCCCTTCAAGGCGTGAAAGGGCTGTCACGCTCACTTTGGTGCAGACGACATTGCTGCCGATTTCTTCTGACGAAGGGCACCGGACAGAGGCTTCGGAGAGAGGACACTGGGAGGGGTGGACTCCAGGTCAGATCCATATGACAGTTGGGACAGCAAAGCAGGCAAAGACGTTATGTTGTGACCTACATTCATGTCAGCGTACTGTGATTTTCAGGTCCCGTTTCATAGCTCGGCAGCTGTATACATGTACTTCAGAAGCATACTTCACACACACTCCTCACGACACAACACTATCCCCAAATAGAAAGCATATCCCCAAATTAGAAAGCACCAAGTACGTGTAAGAAACATCCTTCACTTTAGATCCTTAGGGGGTTTTTTTACCTAGATTTCTATAAACTGATGCCATCTACCTCCATACCCAGTAAGATCACGCAACAGAGCCTCCTGGAAGTATGTCAAAACACAGGGCCAATTAGAGACAGCCACTATGGATTATCAAAGGGCAAACCATGCCTGACACATCTAGTAGCCTTCTGCAGTGGAGCTACTGTGTCACCAGAGAAGGGAAGAGCTACAGATGTCATATAACTGGACTTCTTTCTCTAAGGCCTTTAGGACGATCCCCTGCGACATTCTCACCTCTAAATCTGAGAGATACAGGCTTGATGGAGGGACTGTTTAATGGAGGAGGAATTGGCTGATGGCAGGGTCCAAAGCCTTACAGTAAATGGCTCAGTGTTCAAGTGGAAACCAAGAATGAGTGGTGTCCCTCAAGGGTCTGCACTGGCATAATCAGTATTCTGTATTATCTTTTCTATCAGCAGAGTGGGATTGAGTGCAGCCACAGCGGGATTGCAGAAGACGCTGGGCTGAGCGGTTCGTTTGCTAGAGGAAAGGACCATCCAGAAGGACCTTGACAGGCTTGAGGAGTGGGCCCACATGAACCTCGTAAGGGTCACCAAGGCCAAGTGCAAGGTCCTGCAACTGGATCTGGGCAGTCCCCAGTATCCATGCAGGCTGGGGCACTGAGACCAGCCCTGCAGAGAATGACTTGGGGGTCCTGGCAGATGAAAAATTGGACACAGAATCATCATAGAATCAAAGAATCATCAAGGGTGGAAAAGACCTCAAGATCATCCAGGCAAACCTTCAGCCCTACACCAAGGCCTATAGTGACAGGGCCATGGTTAATGCTTTTAAAGTCTGAAAAAGGGCAGCTTTATACTGGATGTAAGGAAAACATTTCTAAGGGTGAGGGTGATGAGTCGCTGAACACATTGTCCAGGGAAGTTGCGGATGCCATTCTGTGGCAACAGGACAGGAACAGAAATGTGAGAGGAGGCATCCTTTAAGGCAGAAATCAGGTCTCAGGACTTAATCAGTTCATTTTTAACACTCTTACTAAAAAAAGCAAGCTGCTACTAGATCAAAAGAAGTAACTTACAAAGACAAGTATGAAAAGAAATACCTGATTTGGTTTTAAAGTTCACATATTAGTACGACAATACCTCATTTAATTTTCCTAAATGCCAGGTACTATCACTCATACATGCAAACACTTCTGGTTTTGGACTCTAGAGTCTGATGTTTGAGGTCAAATTGCACTTTATGTATTTTATATACCCTACAGTAAAAGCCGGGAAGAGTAAAGAAACTTGCCATCATGCCACCAACTACAGGACACCAGGCAGGTGTCACAATTGGAGTCCGTCCTCACAGGCACACTGAAGCTACATGACATGCAGATTCTAGTTTACCCTCCTCGTACCCAACAGCACCTAAGTGTCCAGCTGCAGTTCTGACTTCTCCCTGCCTTCTATTGAGGTTTTGGAAATGTTATTTCACGCTAGAGGCCCAACCCCTGGTGCTCAGGGGTTAACTGGAGAGTGTTTGACCCCTCAGAGGCATTCAGGAAGATTTCTTAAACAGAGGGAGAACAGCAATCGCACGCTATCAGTTTTGACTTCATGAAAGGCAAAACCAACTACGTACGGATTTCAGTAACCTATAAGGCAGGTTTCTCCCCCTGAAGAGTCATTTTGGTTGCTAGTCACACTTCCTTCCTGCTTCCCCCTGGGAAGAAAGGCTGTGGAGAACTGCACAGATCACAAGAAAGGCAGCAGGAGATGTCCTGGAAGAACATTTCCCACTGGTGTGGGCAGAGTCTGAGCCACTTGTTTAAAAAAAAGCACGGCCCAGAGGCTTGTGAGCAACAGGTAAGTAGAATGCAATTGATGAGGACTAGGAACTACGGTAGGTTTATTCTGCTGTCATTTTCCACCTCAGAACAACAGCGCCAAGAGATTTCTGCTCTAGATGTCGTCGTGGTACTCCCGGGGGTGCTTTGCTGTGACAGCTTCCTCGAGATGAACCGCTGCGCCACCCATTAAGGCAAATGCTGGGTACATGATGCTGGAGCAGTCCACCTCGCACTCATAAAGGCATTTCATATGGCCCGCGTCGTAAAACCCCACCTTGCCTTTGTCACAGTCCAGGCAGATGCCCAAGCATGACGGCAGGGGAAGGATTCTGCTCGCTGGATCCTTTGGGGCAGCAGGTGTCATGGGAATAAAGAACTTCTTCCTGCCTAAAGTGACCAGGGTGAAAGTCTGTGATGAGTCAAAGGCATCTTCACTCTCGCTGTCGTGGCCGCTGTCTTGCTCGTATCTAGGACAGAAAAAGAACCGTTTGCTTTTGTAAATTCTGACGTGGGATCGGTGAAGGGGACGTTTTTTCTAAGGTAGGTAACACCACAGGATCACCCACAAAACCTTGCAGGGTAAACACATCCCTAAGCCTGGAGGGAAAATGCATTTCGTAGGCAGAGAACGCTCACTTGGGCCACCTCAAACAGGAAGTAATAGCTAAACACTAATGAGGACGAGACCACAGGCGGCTCTGCTAAGGAGCAGACGTATCTAAATGTACTTATGGCTTGACCCTCCCTCCTACAGGTAGATTAGATCAGTTAACCTGAGAAGTGACTTACTGAGTGTGACTAATCATTACAGGCAAGATCTGCCTGGCTTTATTTACCCCATGTCATACGACAGCAGTAAATACATTCAGCATCACTGTTGTCCTGCGAGCTTCCCACGCTACTGCCGGAGCAGTCACTACACACAACGTAGTGGGTTACGGTTCTGGTGGAGTTTTTTTAACAGCACTCTGCCTGAAGGCTTAGCTGAACCCCTGATTCCCAGCTGGTTACTGGGGAAAGGTTGCAGCCAGGTTTGTTGAGTCCATAAGCCTTCCCTTTGCTTAGTGCCCAGATAAAGACAGCTCAAGACACTGGCATTTTCACACTTTCTGTGTATTACACTTGAGGAAGCCAAAGCACTGGTTGGGCTCCTGAAAAAGTTCCCAGAAGATAGTGTCCTACAGCCTGAAGATCCGGGACACATCTAGGCTTCCCACAACTGAGAGCTGGAAATCTTTTTGCTGCTTTGGCTCACTGGCACTCCTGTACCACACGCAGGCACAGAGCCTGGGATAAGCCATCAGTGACTTGGAATCCACCATGATGCAAGCTACACTGAAGATACACAGATAGGCACAGTCAGCATTGTACCTCTGAACGTCTCCCAAAGCTAGTACACTAAGGGAATGACGGCAGTCTTACTACTGACAGTTAAGCATCACTGCAGTTGTGCAACTGATGCTTTTTTGTACCTTCTCACTTCAGCTGACCTATCTTGGCATCTATAGGAACCTGATGTCTTTCCCCAAAGGAAAGAAAAAAGACTCTCAGTAGGGGATGAACAGGATAACCTGCTTGCACCATCAAGCCACTTCCCTCTAGTTAGGTTCACCTTGTGTAGTCATCACGGACAAACCTGCCCTTAATTCATCTTCTATAGAGCCATCTCCTTATCTGAGGCACGTATTATGCAAGAGTTTGCAATTTACCTTGGGCTGGTCACATCATGGGCATCATGGAACAATTTCTGTAGCTTGTTGCCAGGAACAACTCCCACTTTCACCAGGTACGAATAGGCTTCCACAGAAAAAGCCCAGAAGTGCTTCCCTTTGGCAATCCCAGTGTCGCCAATGATGTAATCCAGGGTTGGGTAGCATCCGACCTGCACGCGCTCCGATCCCAGCAGTAGAGGTAATCCAGCCCTACTTTCCACAGAGGTCCTTCTTGGGTTCAGCAGGAGATGTTCGGTGTTGTACCCACATTTGTCATCAAAAAGAAAATGGAAAACTGAAAAACAATATCCCCCAAATTCTTCTTAGTTAGGTACTTGGCCTTCTCTGCTCATAAACTATAGATTAAGTCACACTGACACTGACACTTTGCACTTTCCAAGGCTACTGGGAAGGTCACACAAACTAAACCAGTCCCAGCATGCTGCCTACTTAACCGGTCTGTAAACGGTGCTTCTAAGCACCTGTGCAACCAGCAACAGTCTAGTAAAGCCTGGGAGCTGCTGCAAAACCCCAACAGCTCTAAACACGGGCAGCACAGATTCAGCACCTTGTGAACATGGGAAAACCCAATACCTGGAGCTGGAGGGGTACGCAGAATAACTTCTCGGCTCCAAGGGCTACAAATGGACCCTTTATATCCTCGGACTCTAAAGGCATAGCTGCTGTCATCATCAAGATCAGGTATTACTGTGCTCTTGCTGCAAACTTCCATCTCCTGCCATGTCACATTCTCCTCTTCCCTCTTAAGCTTATGATACTCAAGAACATAGGTATCAGCGGAGTTGCTCTTCCCAGGGCATTCCCAACTGATCAGAGCCTGGTCGTACATTCTGCACTGCTCTTCCTTGATTTCTGGTATTTCTAGACCTGGAAGGCCAGAGAGATTCAGGAGAAAAAAAACCCTCAAATGTAGAGAGATGGTGTTTTAGCATGAACCACACACAAGCCCTTCGTTGCATGGCTGCAGCACGGCATGTGTGTCTCTGTGTGTGTCTGTGTATGTGTGTGTGAGAGATGTGACTGTCTCAGTTAAAGAGTGCAGGTGAGGCTGGGTCTGCACATGCCCTTAAATCAATCCCTTGCCTTCAGTTTTTACTTTGAAATTAGTTTTTGCTGTTGGCTGCAGAAACAGGCAAAAGCCTGTGCTTTCCTGTCAAGCAAGAATACCTTTCTAGGAAGGGCCAGCATTAATTAGCTATCATATTTTGGAAGACAATGGGAACTGGTACTGAACGCAGGGGTGTCCAAGCTTCGTTACCGAAGCTGACGCTAGCATTGCTGCCAGACAGTGTAATGCCTTGCGGATCATGGAGACGGAAAGGACGATGCAAGTCAAGGGACTGAGTGCTGCACGTGCAGCCCTGCCTAAGCTTTGCCGCTTTGCAGAGAAGCCCGTAAAGCCGTAACTCAAGAAAGACCCGATGCTCTTGCAATTTACCACTGGAAAGGAACGACAGGTGACCAAGGATCTCCTCTTGCTTGGATACGTCCACCACAAAGTCCTCAAAAGTCGCTTTCGCTGCTGGCCTGAAGCTCCTCAGAGATTCAGTAGCTTTCTGGATTCTGAAAGCATGGAAGCAGAGAAGAGGGAGAAGGGAATTTGTATGTGTGCATTCCTTGAAGTAAACCTGACAGGTTTTGTTTTCACGTACGTACTGATGTCACCTGGAAATTTCTGTCTCTCTAGACAGACTCCAAATGCAAAAGCTGAGGCCTCTTGTACATCAGCGTAGAGAGAACGAACGGGTAGGCGTTCAGTTAGCAAGGCATTTTAACAGTTTGGGGCTTATGTTCAGAGAACAGAAGAGGCCTGAAGCGCTAATGGAGAACGACTATTAAGGTCAAAGACTTTAAAGCCGGAAGAGACCTGCGAGGTGAACGTGCTGATCCCAGTACAATCTCTGAGCTGAGGACGGTGGGAGTGAGCTGGCACAGCTACCCCTCCACCCTAGTCCCGCTGAACGAGGCCTGGTGGTGTCGCAGGACAGAGTCCCTCCTGTGTGCTGCCTGGTAACACACACTATTGTGTGGTTAACTGCTACCGAGCGGCACTCGGACCATCTCTAAGCCTCTGCAAGACAAGGTACTTTGCCAGCAGGTGTCAAAGAACACGACTGACCAGACATCCTGGCACAGCGGCTGCACCTCAGACAGAAGGTGATGAAGATACCTGACATGAAGTTGTTTTGCTGTTTGAACGAAACAGGATGGATCAGTTTCTTTAAGCACTTCTTGAGCGTAGCCTACAAGGCCGTTATTTTCCAGGAGCCCTTGGTATTCTTCGGCTTGTGTTTGCAGTTTTTCCAGCCTTAGATTCTTAGAAGCTTCTATGGCCCTGAGAGCTGCAGATTTCTTCTCTTCCAGGACATGAGACAATTTCTCAAAACTCTGAGATGCTTCTGCTTTGGCTCTTTCACTGTTGCACTAGGAGGGAACAAAAGACATTTCAGGCAGATTCCACAGCCCTGTGGCTGCGAACAGACGCACGCTTAAGATTCTTCAAGATATCACAGCAATCTAGTCATCCCTATGACAGACAAGACTGATGGGCTCTGTTATGCTCTTCAGCATTGAAAATGCTGCAGAAGAGCATCCCTGTGATCATGTCTCAAGTTGCACATGGCTTTTTCCCAAACAGCTCATGGAAAAGCGCTGTAAAAGCAGCAAAGTCATTGTCACCAAGAGCAAGATGCTCTTCCATCTTTCCCAATCACCCTGAACTGGGGATCCAGCCCAGTTCCTTGTGTATGCCCTCAGAACAGTAGTGCCACCTCTGCCTGGTGCCATGGATCAAGGGAACTACAGAGCACAGGCACAATCTCTAGAATGATAGAGGGAGGGTCAGGAGCTCCTGCAATTGCCACCATCGCATTTTTCAGCCCGTATGTGAGCTCCCAGCTCTGACTCTGCTGCAGGGAGATTCTGCCCTTAGTTCTGCCTTTATTGCAAGATCCTCAAGGCAAACAGAGCAAGTTGCACAGCACCATTAACACCCAAGGCTGTAGGTCTAACCTGCCCCTCTTTGTTGGAGGTATAAAGCAAGCTTTCTTTCAATTAAATTTACAGCAGCACCCAAGACTTAACTTCCCTCGGCCTCTTGCCCAGCCTGCCACACCCTGAGGTCTGACCCTGTGCGATTCGGGACTAACACCAGCTGTCCCGAAACCGCTTCTCCAGCTAACTGGAAAAACCCACAGGATTTGGACTTGAGCTCAGTGATCCTTGTGGGTCCCTTCCACCTCGGGATGCATCTATGATGCTATGATTCTATGACTTGAAACCCTTCACAGAAAACAGCTGGAGTCCCTGCTGTGCCCCTGTGAGGGCCATCCCCAGGCAACCAGCGAGCCACTCTTACCTCTGTTTCTTTTAGCAGCAGATCCAGCTGCGTGATGTGAGCTTTCACCTGGCTCTCCTTACTGATGAGGTACTCAACATCTTTTGAAAGCTTCTCCTGTTAAAATAAAACAGCAAGCTGGTGGCAGGTGGCTGTCCCACCCACGCTGACACCCAGCTAGCACTTGGTTTCTTGAGCTGCAAGGACAACAGCCTGCCCCCCTGTACAAGCAGCAGCCCCACGGACACTTGCTCGGTGACCTGCCATGGCTGCACGGGAACATCAGCCCTCTGCTGTGAGCAGGGCTGGGGGCACAGCCCCCGGGGACAAGGGCTAACAGCCTCAGTGGGCTCATTCATGCTCTCCCAGGCCAGGAACACGAGGCTTCACCATGCTGCTGAGACTTACAGAAAAGCCTTGTAATTACTAACTCACTTGCAGTAAGATTTCCTAGAAAAAGGAGTGGTTCAGAGCACAGACTTGGGCCTGTCTCTGCACCTCCTTAGCTGCAAGTTGACAGCTGTACAGGAAAAGCCTTGCCAACACTGGGGAGGCCACAGAGCACAAGGCAGGCGGGGCTGGGCTGGGCTGGGCTCTCTTCTTGGTTTTTTTTTCTGTGAGCAAGAGAGGAAGAAAATGAAGAAGAGGAGTGGCAGCAATCATTCTTTAATAAGAAGCAAAGTTTGCAAGGCTTCCCTGTCACAGTGCATGTGCTTCAGGGACTGACAGCTACACAACTTCAGAACTGTGCACGAGGTCCCCACAGATCCTTCAGGTGCACGTTTTCCAGGAGCGCTTCTAAAGTGTGAGCTAACCCAAGCCACCGGGACACCTGGGCTAAACATCCGGGATTGCACAGTATTTACTGCTTAAACCTTCTGCTTCAGTCAGTGCCTCTGGACGGGTTGCCACAATGAAGGAAAGCACTTCCACAGGGTCAGGTTTCCAGCCACTAGGAAACCCAGTTTAGTTTCTCGGGCGTGTGCTATGTCACACAAAGACACACACTAACAAGAGAAAACCCTGTGACTAGCTCCGTGTCCTCTAAACACAGAGGAGGTTGCCCTTACACCAGGACCTCGGTACTCTTCCCCTTCTGAAGGCCAGGACCAACAACAGTAACCTTTACCTTAAGGGTTTTGTAGGCAGTGCTCATGGTTGTTACTCTGTGGTTTGCATGACTTCCACCCAGCTTA
The DNA here is from genome assembly GCA_013400835.1 of Zapornia atra. NCBI lineage: Eukaryota > Metazoa > Chordata > Aves > Gruiformes > Rallidae > Zapornia > Zapornia atra. The sequence goes on along the minus strand of VZTU01021939.1, from coordinate 27,500 downwards.
CAAAGATGACAAACGGGCCTTCTGCAGATTTCACAGTACATGTTCACCCTCTCCATCTCATGTTCTGGACACATCAAAATCTGGGAAAAAGCACAGAGAGAATGCAGGTCTACTGCCCAAAACTGAGGGGCTCCACAAACCATCAAAACACCCCACCCTTCCACGGCTGCGTCTGATTTCACGTGTGGATCTTTGTAGAATAAGGCTGCCTTCCATGTTTGATCTTTGTCTGGGACAGTGAAAGCCAGCTGAGAAACACACACAGTTTCATGAGCTTTAAACTAAGTAAACCTCTAGCAATGCCTGTGGATACATCATGAGGCCTCCAAGCTGCAACCAACCCCCTCCCTAATCCCTGAAGTTGTCATGTCCCTTGTCGTCATGACTGGAGTTCCCTGTGCTCCTCTTCAGAGCTGTAAATGCAACCTGTAACACACCCACACCATCACATTTACCAGTCTCCATGCCAGTGTCTCTTTAAGCAGCTATGAACCGCTCCTTAAAGCGAGAGCTGACACGGCACGGCACTGACCCGAGTCCGAGTTAGGCTCTGCTCTTGGAGTACAAACAAATGCAGCCACCGCCACCAGTCACAGTCATTTTCAACACAAAAGGCACCACTGTTTCCATTTTCCTGCCTGACTCCAACTGCAAGTGGCTCGTGCTGAGTGCTACTTCCAGGACCAGTTTACACAGCACTGCAAAGGGTTGGTGTTCAGTACAACGCATCTTTCAACAACTAAACGTGTTGAAATAAGGGCTCCAAGAGGGAACAGAGTGCTGCTCAAGGCCGAGCTCAAGCAACAGACAGAAACGGGGAGGGGGAGGTGGGGTGGAAAAATCCCCCAACAACCCAAGAAGAGTGGGACAGCACTGCCAAGAGCCAAGCTTTAGAGGTACAGCCTCTCAACACACGCGCACGACAGGAAACAGCACAAACATCCAAAGTCGTGAGGAGCTTCAGTTGGACACCATAAGCTCAAATTGCAAACCATCTCCAAAAACAACCAAGGGCTCCGGTCTCACCAGCACCTTGGTACCTAAGACGGAGCTTTTCCACGGTGGTGAACAGAGCAAGTCACACCTTCCCACAGAAACCACATTCATCTCCTCCTCCGAGCTAGAAGCATAGCCTGCAAACTGGGCACAGGTCAGATGTCCTCAGCTGGTTCTCTAAAAACTGCTCTCCAGTCTGGTTGTAAATTGAAGTAATGACTTGGAACATTGTATAGGAGACCAGCAAATACATTCATAGAATCACAGAAAGGTTTGGGTTGGAAGCGACCTCAAAGCCCCTGCCATGCACAGGGACAGCCTCCACTAGCCCAGGCTGCCCAAAGCCCCCATCCAGCCTGGCCTTGAACACTGCCAGGGAGGGGGGCAGCCACAACCTCTCTGGGCAGCCTGTGCCAGGGACTCACCACCCTCACAGGAAAGAATTTCTTCCTAACACCCAATCTAAAACTCCCCGCTTTCACCTTAAGGCCACTGCCCCTTGTCCCATCGCTGCACTCCCTGACAAACAGGCCCTCTCCTGCTTTCCTCTAGGCCCTGACAGCTACCGGTAGGCAGCCTTTAGGTCTCCCCGGAGCCTCTTCTACTCCAGGCTGAACAAGCCCAACTCTCACACAGTGTCTTCACAGGAGAGGTGCTCCAGACCCCTGATCACCTTCATGGTCNCACCAGGGGAGCTTCAAGATAGATATTAGGAAAAAATTCTTCACCGAAACAGTGGTGAAACATTGCAAGAGGCTGCCCAGGGAGGTGGCAGAGTCGCTGTCCCTGGAGCATCCTACCCTTAAGCAGATTAACACTCTCACCTAACTTAGTGCCATGTGCAACCTTACTGAGGTTGCACTCATCCTCTTATCCACCACCTCACTGATCAGGACATGGCTGGCTTTCTGAGATGCTAGTGCACAATACCAGCTCACGCTGAGCTTGGTGTTGATCAGCACCCCCACATCCTTCTCCTCAGGGTTGCTCCTGATCCATTCTCTGCCCAGCCTGCAGTTGTGCTCAAGACTGCAATGACCCACACGCAGAACCTTGCACTTGGCCTTGATGAACTTTATGAGGTTTGCATGGGCCCACCTCTCCAGCCTGTCAAGGTCCCTCTGGATGGCATCCCTTCCCTTCAGCATGTTGACCTCACCACACAGCTTATTGTTGTTAGTAAGCTGCTGAGGGTCACGTTGTCATACAAGGAGATCAGGTTGGTCAAGCAGGACCTGCCCTTCACAGCTGACTGGGCCCGATCACCTGATCGGATATCCTGCCTGTGCCCAAAATGGCACTCGGGATGATCCCTTCCATAAGGATCATCAAACATAGAACATAGTTGGAAGAGACCCATAAGGATCATCGAGTCCAACCCCTTACTCTGCACAAGGCCAGANACCATCCAGCCAGTTCCTTATCACCAAGCAGTCCATGTCTCACTGATTTAAAGACAAGAATGTCATGTGGGACAATGANGAGTGCATCATCCAAACACTTCTTAAACTAGTTGACTGGGACCTCCCAGGTGAGCCTGGACTGCTCATAAACAATGCCTGGAAACAACGGAGACCTGAACTACCGCTTTTGCTGTTGCTAGCTGCAAAGAAGGAGGACAGAAAGAAGATGCTTAGTGATGGCTTTCTGATGGAGCAAGTTCAGGTAACCTGCCTTGAGGGGGCGCGGGGAGGCCAACTGTGTCAGGTTGGTTAAGTTTACTGTGAACAGGCATCCTCCTTGACATGACTTTTAGAGAAAAGCATGAGTGAGAAAAGCATGGCCAGGCAGGATGTTCAGGATCATGAGGTCTTACACACAGGGGAAAGAAAGGAAAAAGCAAGATGCAAATCACAAACACCACAATCCATTCCCAAAAGTAAAACATCCTTATTTTCCTAGTCCCCTTCTCAATGTCCTCTTCAATGACAACCACTTCAGCATCAAAAAGAGCAAAAGCTTATGCTTCACTCAGTTAACTAACAGCAAGAGTCAACAATGCAATAGTCCGAAAAAGCAGCTGCCATTGCACAGGCATGTCTGAAGCTCTATGCAAATGCTGCAACCCAAACTTCGTAAGATACAGTGCACTCACCTTGGGTCTGAAGTTGGTGGTTGGTGCTACATATTCATGCTGAGCCTTCACGGTTCCCCAGGGATGGTGTATTTTGAAGCATTCATTGCAGTAGTTTGCACTGCAGTCCATGCAGCTCTTTGTGGACTCTTGCGGTGGAGGTTTGCAGAAGTCGCACATGATAGCCACGGCGGCCCTGGCTGCCTGTCGGTACCTCTCCACGATGGTTTCCAAGGTGAAGTTGCGAAATAAGCCATTGACGCCGCGTTCCCCAAGGTCAATGTCCCGCTGGCAACCCGGACAAGGAAACAGACTCGATCTAGGAGTCAGGGAATTGCGTTTTCTGCTTGTGTAGACACCAAATCCTGATGTAGGAGGAGCATAAACAGAAGAGGTTTAGATTCGCAAGGGGGGAGCACAGAAATTGAAGATCCAATGCCAAACAGTACATCATCCAAACCACTATAATACCCGCTCTTATGCAGGCTGCCAAGCCAAAGAGAAGGCACTCGCCGTGACAAGGTAGTGTCATGACTGAGTCCTGGGGACATTGCAAACTACTGCTCTGAAACTTCATTCTACGTTAGGATGAGTTGAGCTCTTCCAGTCTTACCTTCCTCATCTAGTTTTGGATGCCCTTAAGTCACAGCCTTTCAAAACACTAAGCACAGAAGCACGTTGTTTTTAGGCTACCTGGCCGCCCAAGTAGAGAGCAACAGCTTTATAACCTATTGACGTGAAAGATGCTTATTCCCAGAGTGAGACTCGTTATTATCAGACAAACATGCCCAACTATGAGGTCCTGAAGTTTGCTTTGACTAAGTCAAGCTTACCTGCCTCATCCCAAGAGGTATCACAAAGGAATAGAGGCTGGCTTGGCTTCTGCTGAGCAGCCTTGATAAGGAAGCCCTGCTCGCTAAAGGGAGTGCTGAGACAGTTATGTCTGAGAGATTCTTTTGCCCTGAAAACACAGATCTCCATGGTTAACCAGGGTATGTCCCTGTCTTTTCATTTCAAAAGGGGACAGCAAAGAAGCTGCACTCCTACCAAACAGCTACGCAAAAACTTCTGCTCCTCTCCAGAAGAGTGATCAAAAGCTGCAAGCCTAAGGAGCTTTTGGAGCCTGTTGTGGGAGTGCCTCTCCCAGACCCAAAAGCTAGTTGCACGGAAAAGGTCTTGAGGCTGTTAAACAGAGTGAATCCCCATGTCTCGCTCATGAGGCCACAGGGAACAGCTCTCAAAGAGAGTCCTCCATCTATTTCGGAAGCAGAAGAAGCCAGTGTGGAGGCTTGACTCGTAACCTCTCAGCTCTCCTCTTTCAAAGCAACAAAAAAAGCATCCTCCATAGCTGGTTTCATGATTCCCCTGAGAGGACTACATGTCGGCATCACTAACACCTGTGTAAATGGAGCTATGGTTTAAAGATGAATTCGTGCTGTTGAATTTGGTTCTTCTTCGGGAAGGGAAATCTGTTCTCACCTCTATTTGACCAGTATCTTCCCAACAGAAATGCTGAAGCTTCCTTTCTTTTTGAAGTGTCCTCTGATGCTACCCAGAAGACACCTGTCCTGTGGCTGCTTCACCCAACAATCCAAAAACCTCCCTCCCCATCATGCCCTTTCCAGTCTCTTTAAAGAAGACAAGCCAGCAGTCCCATAAGGAGCTCACTCCTTTAAAACTCTTTGAAATCGGCCCCACGGTAGCTCTGCACAGCTGCCAACTAAGAAGCCACAACCAGAGCACAAGCTGTCAGCCTCAAACCCAGCTGGTCTCCTACCTTTCTGCAGGTTCTGAGCAGAACAACTAGACTGCACTTACAGCCAGTATGGGTGATATGAGCTACCAGTGTACAACCCTCTGCCGAAGGGAAGCAGAGCCTTCTTTTCCTTCTTTAGGGGTTTTTTTGTACTTACTTGAAGCAAAATAGTTACCCAAACTGCACGTCCTGTGGTACCTTGACACACACAGCAACACAAGCATGCAACGCACAGCAACAGCTACAAACACAAACTCTATTTCCAATGCCCGCTCCAAGCTAGCACGGCACACAGGAGCACAGAGAGATCTTCCACACAGGCTTCTACGGTGGCCTGAACAAAAGATGATTTTGCATGCAGTGCCATGCAGCCAACAGCTACAGACAGGGATGAGGAGTGCGTATAGTTGCCAAAACTAAAAAGCAGTGACATGGTACAAACAGGGACCGCCTGCAAGCCGAACGTTACACCAGAGAGCAAGCAATGACAATGCAAGATTACCAGGAGAAAACCCTACATGGTGCAGTGGTCAAGTTTAAAAATGTAATCAGAAATCCGTATGCAGTAGCATGCTTTGGAAGCCTGGAGTGTTTGTTTGTCTCAAAGGTGAGATCAGCTGCATCCCAATGGAGGCCTTTCATTCTGCCGTCATCCCGAGCCATGCTCTGCGAAGTCTGGTGATACCGCCTAGGGAAAGGGGGCCGGGACCAAGGAAGTCCCGCACGCCTTCAGGTGTCTCATCCCTTTTCATGGACGATGCTCTAAGAGCACAGAATGGGGTGTCTCCCCTGTTTGAAACCCTGGAAGTTCACTTGCTGAGCTTCTTGGCGTGCCCGACCACTTCCCTACTTCAGTTACAGAAACACTCTCCTTTTGTCTACCCAGGGGGAGAATGTTCACACGAAGGAAGAATCAGTCTGCTTTCTCCTTGTAGGACCTCGACCTTCGTATTTTAAAGAGAAAGCACAGATGAACTGAGAAATGACTTGCAGCACTTCTTTCCTATCTCTGTGTGTCCACTTTCCTAAAACTGACTTCAGCTTATCTGAAAAAAAAGAAAACCACAAAACAGGGCTGCAGACACCCTGTATTTTGGAGACATATTAGATGTGTGGCTCAGAAAAACTTAGGTCCTCCCTGTGTTCTCTTTTACACTTTGCCAATCTGGTTTACAGCAAACATGTTTGTATTTTGTGAGGCACCAGGAATCGTCACGATGAATCTTCCACTGGGCTTTGAAACCAGACTGCTCCAGGTGCAGTGGGGAGCAACTCAGCCAGCAGCTACAAAAGTAGCACAACAAATCCCTACACCCAGACTGCAAATCCAAACTATCAGGATACCTACTGCAAAGAGCAGTCTTTGCTAAGTCTGTTAAAGACAGCGTGTACACGTCCTCCTCCCAAGGAGAGGTCCCAACTCTTAAGACGTTCAAAAGCCCAACCTGCAGCTGATGGTTTGCAAAGGGATGAGGCACCTTAAAGACAGGGTTGAGTTTTCCAAGTAAACGGTGTCGCCAGAATTCTGTGGTTCTGGAAGACATGGAAGTTAAATATGTGAGTTTAAAAACATCAAGATTTTAAAAGTCAACTGGATTCTCATCCTAGTTTCTTTGGATACTTTAACCTTCCCCAAATCAGGGTGCTTTCTGCAAAAAGGGCAGGTAAGGACAGATTTCCAAGAGCTCCGATGATGTCCCATGCTACCTTTGATTTGTGACACTGTCACTCTTGAACTGAGGCAATTTAAACTTCCCCTTCAATCAGATGCTTTGTCTTCTGAGTGTGCAATCCAGGCATCTAGCCTAGCTCTTGCCATCCCTGAAGGCCACAGTATTTCTATGTGACTTGTAATATGGCAACATGAAGCTACGAAGCACATCAAAAAACTAAATGGTTATGTAAGTGAGCCCACACAGTGGCTACGATGCTCAGGCTGGCTCAGCTATGGAATAAGATGTATTTAAAAGCCAGAAGACACCGGCCATCATCCTTCTGTGTGACTGTGTCACTGAGCACACCGAACCTTGCAAGCGCAGACATTTAGAATGGTGAGCCCTCCTCACAAATCCATGGGCCATGCTGAACTGCCAGATCCAGAAGTACATACCAAGATTAACACGGGGTAAACTTCAGTCTGCTCCGTTATCAAATTAAGTGGGCTCAGAGCCAATGAAGAACCGGCGTTACTTCCCAGGGAAGAGTCACGGCCAGCCACCACCTCGCAATGTTACAAAGATCCCACTAGTAACTACGTTTCGCTGCCAGCAAGACAGCAGCTACAGAAACCGGAGCACCTCAACTCCTGGAAGTGAAAGCACTGGGGGCAGGGGGCGACTCTCGGGTCCTTGTTTTAAAGGGAAGAGAGGACGTGCACTTCTGCAGCCATCGTTGCATGTTCAGCCACGCACACATGGGGAAAAAAGTCTCACCCAACCCCTCACTGAATTCCCATCCAGTTGACCTTTAAGTCCATGTTAAACAGAATGAAAAGCTTTCCTCAGACTAGTCCTTTGCCGTACCTTTGCTCACTGCACGAGCCATGTTGTGGACTTGACCACTGACACAAAGCTATATGCCAACCAGCACTATCGAACCGGAGATCTAAATGCTGGCCTATCTCTAGCAAGTACAGGAAGTGAAGCATTTCTACCTCTCCACCCAAAAGACCTCCTCTGCCAGGCTGCAAACAATGAACAGAAAGCTGTTTAGAAGCCAAAACCTGAGGCACACCATTGGTTTACAACGGTTCAAATGAAGAGCATGGACTGCTTTCTCTCCGGGCGCTGTTCAGCTACTGCAGGGCTGAAAGGCAAGAGCTTTTCATTTCCTAGCACATGAAACAACATGTAGTATTTAAGCAGGACTGAAAAAGGGAAAGGGGGTGCGGGGGCACAGGGAGAGCTATTTTAACATTCGGTTTCTGCATCATCATCATCTGTCAGTGCTGCACAAGTGTCAGCCTAACCGCATTACATGCTTTACTCTAATTACACCAGCTTTGTAATTACACTAGCATTACAGAGAGGGGATTAGCAATAAGAAATATCCTTCACTTTCATTTTGTATGCAAAACCTCTTTTTATTAAAAAATTATTTTATAGAACGTAAGCAGTGGGGTTTTCCTAGACCAACACCGTAGTTTGTAAGCAGCACCCACCCTCCATTTCAACTGAAATTGGGGAGTTATGGGCTTTTTGCATTACAACCAAATGTATTTGTAAATGCAGGTTCTGTGCAGAACAAAGAAAGAATGTGGACAAGTTCCTTCTGGCATCTTAAGAATTGAAATGCCCAAATCACTTTGAAAAGAAGATAGTCCTCATGGTGAAAGCAGGGATTTTTTAAGAGGAAAAGGAAAGGGAAAGGGAAAGGGAAAAGAGGCACAGCGGGAGGAAGGTTTTGGTCACATTTTCAAAGAGATCAATAATGCCTGGAGAGTGACCTGCCCGGCACAAGGCTTCCAGAAATTCCAGTGGGTTTTGCTGTACACGTGAGGCCCCCTCACCCCAGCTTTGGATGTTTTCTCGTACAGTTTCTCTCTTGCAGTGCTGCCTTATTACAAAGCCCCCTCAGCACCGCAAAACAAAGCAGGCAAGGCAACACCCAGGGTTTCAGATGCAGGGTGAGGACCGGACAACTTGCAAGCTGGTTGAACGTCTCCGGTATCAAATGTCTGAGAGCAAATCTCACACCCCACACAGCAAAGGAGCTCTAATGCCTGCACCATTACCAGCCAAGACGGCATAACCTGAACATCCAAATGTATTATTTAGAGTTCCCATTTCCATATGCTTTTCATTTTGCAAATTTGAACTGTCTGAGATGATAATTTTCCTGTGATGTGCAGCAGCCCAACGCTCTTTAGGGGGACACAGAGGGAAAGCCCATTATCTCCACCTCTCAATACTGTCTCGGTACTCATTAAAGAGTCTTTAGGAAAAGGATTCATCTCCCTCTCCTAGCAGGGCAGATGAGATAGCACACCTAACTTCCCATCAATTTGCTGGGGTGGTGTCAGACTCCTGCAGATTAAAGACCACAGCCCCTCCAACAACTTCCCTGGATGCATCTCGGGGGCGAGAGGTGCCAAGAACGGGCCTTTCTGGCCCAGACATGACGGGCATAACGAAGCAGTAACCCTAAACCTTGCAAGAAGGGCAGCCAACAGCTACGGCGGGACGGCCACCTGAACTCTGCCAATGTAGCAGTAATTAAATGTCAGGCTCCCAAGGGAGCTCTGCCTGCTCGCTGCACAGCCTGGACTGTGCCATAGCACCACATAGGGACGGGTTAGGCTAGATGGTCCTTCTACTGCCAGGCCCAGAGCGAGCTGGAGGCCAGGAGCAGCTTTCCATGGGAGATAAGGGATCATGTTGCTGAAGGTACGTGAGGCAGCAGCTCCCCAGGCACAGCCTATCCAATACTCCCACGCTGGCCAAGCCCCAGGTCTCACCGTGAGGGAAGGCTGTTCACAGGGCATCCGGCACTCCACAGGAGCCCAACCTGGTGATCCCGTGTCCACGTTGCAAAAATATAAAGTGGACACGGCTGCAGCAGAACCCAGGAACTGCTTCAGTCTGCAGGTACAATGCCATGCCAGCACCAAATGCTTAACCAGGAAAAACGGAAACAGACTCAGATTTGGACGAAGGCAGTCACCAGTGGGCGCTCTTCATGCAAACATCATGAAGCACTGCGGTTAGACAGGGCTTAGCAGGCAGCTGAAACCTGTGTCTATAGACCTAAACGGTGACTGTGCTGCTGCGCACCCCAGACCCAGAAAACAGGACTGTAGAAGGCGACCGGCCATTTGGTTTGGCAAGTCCTTCACATGGTGGAACCCTCGGCCAGCCAAGCTGCAGCAAACGCTGCTCTCACTTATCGAACCGGCTGGAAAGAACCCTTGGGAGTTGCTTAAAAGAGGCAGGCGAAAGGAAACAGTTGAGTTTTGGCAACTGGGAAGGGGGAATGAACGGTGAGGAACAAATGAAAGGCAAGATACAGCGTTAGGGTTTGTCTTGTGGGTGCCTCTTCCAAAGCACTGCGGACTGTGGTTTCTCAGCGGCCAACTGAGCCAGCAGGAAGGCTAAAAGCCAAGATGAGGTTTCTTTCGAGGAGCGTAACGTGCACAAAGCACTTTCAATGTACCTGCTTAAAAGCAGATCAAGTTATAAGAGCAGATCAACTTATCCACGGATTACTCAGGCTGCTCTAAGGTTCATTCACCGAGAGCATGAAGAGCCCCACGCTAACCGCTCCATAAAGCTTTGAGCAGACAACACGGAGAGAGACTGTTAGCTCACTCTTCTTACAGTCACCCATCCTCCGACTCTTCCACCGTGCAACGACCATCATCTGTGGGAAACCATTTATGGAAAGCATAATGAAGTGGGGAAGACAAAACTATCAGTTCCAAGGTCAGCAGAGGCTCAGAAGGGCATCAGTTCTGAACTACTGCATTCAGGCTGGACAAAACCTGGGAGAGCCACCTGGAAAAGCACGACTGGCAGGCAATAAAGTTGCTGAAATCTATGTCCTGACGCTACTGAGCTTGATGCTATTGCACCTCGATGTAAGCAACATATGGGGACAAACAAACCCAACGGTTACAGAAATGTACAGGGGACCACAAGGACTGTGAAGCGCATTGTCCTTTCAAATTATTCCCATTGTTGCTGCCACAGAATGAACAAGACTTGCACTATCCCTAAGTTGTCCCTTTAATTGCAGCAGGAGTACTGGGAAGACATGTTACCGCTGCAGATGCCCTTCAGCTCAAGTCAGGCTAAGGCTTAAGATTAGGAAAGCGTGCACAAAAAATCAGAGGCATACCTGATCTACTAAGCCTGTCGATCCTGTCCAGGCTGGGAGAGGAGTTTCTAATTCGAGGGCTACTTGGATTAGAGGATTCAGAGCCTCCATCAGCAAAGGAGTCTTCAAACGCAAAGAGTATTTCCTTCACGCACTTGTGGCAGACATTGTGCTGGCAAGGAAGGATCAGCGGGTGGGTAAATAACTCCTTGCATGCCGGGCAGATGAGCTCTCTCTCGATACCCTTAATGGCAACCTTTGTGACAGGAAGAGGGAGGGAACAAGTGTCAGCGCAGAAAACGGGAGCCAGCAAGGCACACTGCACAGCTGCACGCCTGCATGCCACCCAAAATCGTGGCACACGCTTTGAGCTGCTGCAAGGCACCCCAAAGAAATCTCGTTGAACATTTCTGAACGCAGCGACACCGCTCTTTCAGCTGAGACGCTCGCTGCCGCTCGGCACACTCCGTCCTCCTCAGGTCATGCCTGCATTGCAGGGGCGGAGAGGAGAGGAGGGGAGCCCTCTCACTTCCACTCCAGGACCTAGCGAAAGGCGAGCGACCGCACTCGGCAACAATAGGGCTGCACGCGTTGAGCTCAGCCGGCTCCCTTGCTTTTCGGGCCGGGGGGCCGAGGGGCGCAAGTGCCCGACTGGTGAAGCTGCAGGCTTCCCTGCCCTGCAGGTCTCCGGTCAGCCCCAAAAGTGCCTTCGCGTCCTCCGGCTAACAGGTCGACTCCGCAGCGTGGCTTACGTGCCCATCTCCCGCACGACGCGCAGCCCGGGAGCGGTGCAGCGCCTCGGCCGCTTAATGACCGCCAGCCG
>VZTU01021939.1:0-15623 GCA_013400835.1 Zapornia atra | reverse complement strand
CGCGGCGCCGGCCGCGGGCACCGGAGCTGTCCAGCCGCCGCCGGGGCCCGAGGGGCCGGGCCCGAGGGGACGGGGCGCTGCGTCTGCCGCGGCACTAGTAACTTTCAGGCTGCCTGCTCGCACCGGGCGGCAGCGGAAACGCCGCCCACCCCGGCGGCGGCGGGCCTTCGCCGTGCCCCACGCCAACACCGTCCCCGCGCAGCCCCCCAGGTAACGGAGATGTCGCTGGGTACGTTGCTGTGCCCGCGGGACCCGCATCGCGCCGGGCACGGCAGCGGGAGACAGGTGCGGGCGCAGGCTGCGCGCACCAACGGCCTCGGAGGCAGCTCGGCTGAAGCAGGGGTGGGCAAGTGCTCAGGCTCGCCTGCGCCTCCTGCCCACGCCAGCTCTGGCGCAGGGGCGGCAAATGCCCTTCCCGCCACCAGCCCGAACGAACAAACAGAAAGTGCTTCGGAATCGCCATCTTCCCACGGCTCGGCAGGGCTGCAGACGCGGCCGTTTCAGGCGCGATGCTGTCTGTAGGTAGCGTTCCGGGAGGGAGGAACACCACTGTTTGGACGCTGGGAGCGAGAGCATACAGCGTCCTGACATCACACATCAGCAGGTTCAGTCCACATAAATCACAGAGTGGTTTGGGTTGGAAGCGACCTCAAAGCCCATCTAGTTCCAGGCCCCTGCCATGGGCAGGGACACCCCCCGCTAACCCAGGCTGCCCAAAGCCCCATCCAGCCTGGCCTTGACCACTGCCAGGGAGGGGCAGCCACAGCTTCTCTGGGCAGCCTGTGCCAGGGACTCACCCCCCTCACAGGAAAGAATTTCTTCCTAATCAGTAGACAGCCATTAGGCCTCCCCGGAGCCACCTCTTCTCCAGGCTAAACAAGCCCAACTCTCACACAGTGTCTTCACAGGAGAGGTGCTCCAGACCCCTGATCACCTTCATGGTCCTCCTCTGGACTCAGTCCAACAGCTACACCTCTTCCCTGTACTGTGGGCTCCCGAGCTGGACACACTCCAGTCTCTGGTGGGGTCTCGCCAGAGTAGAGCTGAGGGGCAGAATCTCCTCCCTCGGCCTGCTGGACACACTCATTTGATGCAGCCCAGGACATGGCTGGCTTTCTGAGCTGAGCGCACGCTGCCAGCTCGTGCTGAGCTTGTTGTCGACCAGCACCCCCGCATCCTTCTCCCCAGGGCTGCTCCTGAGTACATTTTCTGCCCAGCCTGCAGTTGTGCTTCTTACTGCAAAAACCCACATGCTACCCTGAGGATCTGGAACTCAGCCATTTTGTGATAAGGCTGCCCTTGAGCTTCACGTCCCTTACCAACCCCTCCTTGTGCAGCATGCCGCCTCTCCTTATCAGCTCCTCTATCACCTGGAGGAGGAAGCTATCATCACGCATTCCAGGACCTTCCAGGATTTCTTGTGCCCTGCTGTGTTGTCCAATATGTTGACATAGAGGGTGACACCCCCTCCTCATCTGCCCCTTCTGTCCTTCCTAAAGAGCCGGTATCCTCCTATCCCAACAGCCCAGTTGCAGCCATCCCACCTCATCTCCATAATGCCAACAAGGTCACAGCTCTGCAGGCATGTGCCTGTCTCCAATTCTTCCTGATTACTGCCCATGCTACACGAGTCTGCACAGAGGCATTTCAGCCGGGCCCCACTGAGTCTGATGGACTCAGGCACGGCTGATGTTATCCCCTCCCTCCCACTCCGAGCCTAGTTGAAAGGCCTTCCACATACAGGCCCGCGCACCTTGGGGAAGGCAAGGTGGGAAAGGACGAGGAGGTTTGCCTGCTTCCAATTAAAACAGACTAATTAAAGGAGCTTGACCCCTGGATGTGGTCAATTTTGGGGCCAAACCATCAGCTGCAGATGAGCAGAAAACCCCCTTGGCTCTGCTGCCGCCTTTGGGACAACATGAAGAAATGTTGTCTTTGTCAGCACAGCAAGGCAAACCTTCTGCGCTCATCCCAGAGGTGCAGGTGCCCGTAGAGGTGGGTGCTGCTAGCACGGACAAACCCATTTGCCTCCTGTCCTCCCACTGCCATCAGATGGACCACGGAGCAGCCTACGCTTACAGCCTGGACCTGTGAGTGACCCTTTGTTAATCCCTTACTAGATCATTAAGGTATTAGCTTGTTTGTGCGCCTGTTTGCTCTGGCTTCCGGGTGCTTTAGAGCCGGATCTTAATTACCACTTCCTCTTCTGCCACGGTACATGAATGACAAGGCACGCAAAGGCCTCCAAAGGGCAGAACTCCCCCTTCTGCACTCAACACCTTTTTACTACCCCCAGCCAGATTTTTGCACCATCAAAATCTGCAGCAGCTTTATGGTACTTGCAGGGGTCACTGGTACATGGAAAAGCAAAGAGCACAGACCACTGTTAGAAGAGACTCCTGCTCTTAGCCACAGCAACGTACCTCAGGCCCATAACCTTCAGGTTGGATGGGTTTCCTAGCGCATCGGCTGGACTGAACAAGTTTGGAAGGGCACCCAAGCCACTGCTACGCAGAGAGCACTGAGCCAGTAACGACAACGCTCATCAAACTGCCGGAATACTGGGACTGCCCTCAGCTTTGGGTAGGACCTGTAGCCTGCACATCCCAAGCGTGCTAAATTGGCTCAGTGGCTCTTCACTTTTTCACTTACCGCCTGGTGTAGAACTCTGCTTCACGCCTGGACACCTGGAAAGCAGCAGCTGTGGGGCATCCGAGAAGCATCCAAGAACAGCTGCAGCCCACGCAGAGGGCTCTGCTGTTTCCCACACTGCAATCACTTGCCAAGCAAATGAAAGGCTTTTAATGAAAAACATGATGTTCAAACCAAACCACTCTTCAGCTCTGTAAACAATACCAGGAAAGTATCATACCTGCAATCAAATTCTTACCGTTTAGCAGAAATAAAAGGTAATGGCTATTTTTCAAAAGGTTTGGAATGGAAAAGCTTTAATTAAAAAAAAAAATCAAAAGAAATGGACAGGAAGCCCAGGCACAAGCTCTGTTTCTGACACCATACGGATATGGCATGAAAAGCATGAACACCTCGCACATGGGGACTTGCTGTCCAGTCCCACTGCCTGCTCCCCTTCACTTGTCATGGTAGGTTCCCCAGTTACAGAGGATAAGGCTGGCAGCTCGCCTGTGCTGCGTCATGTCCCATGCTCTGCTCCTGTAGGTGCCTTAGAGAATCCACTGCTGGAGGATGAGGGCACGTCTCAGCTGCAGGGACACACATTTGTCACACAGGCTGACCGACCCAGCTAAGTAACTCAGATTATGGGCTGTGAAGACAGGCAAATTGGATTTTAACTCCTCTTAGCTGCTGGGTTTCAAACTCAGACTCCTCTGCAGCATCTAACAGAAGCCTCTACCTGAAATTGAAGTCCGAGCTACCTTCTGACTCAAGTCCCCTTTGGCACAAATACCCCTCACATCATCTAGCACAGGTCTGGATACCCGCCAAACAGCATGCAGGTGCTGTACAGTGAAGGGCTGCTTTCCTCACAGGGACCCAAACCCCAAAATGACACTTTGCTACATAAACAAGAAAGATGTAAAAAGCCTTGTCTTCTGAAAGATGGAGAACAGTACTCGAGCTCAGCTGAGTCAGGCAGCCCAGCACAACCCACCCCCTCCCACAGCCGCGAGTAAACTTCACTGCATTTCCTTCCTCCTCTTCCCCATGCAACTCGGGCTTTGTGCCCCTCTGCAGCTCTATCCCTGACTCCCACCTGGGGCACAGCTGAGATGCCCCCACAAGCTGAGTGTATGTACGCCAGTCACTGGACAAAACCAGGCGGAGGGGAGGGACAGAAATCGGTGTCACCTCGCAGGGTCCAGGTGGAGAGCATGCAGAATTTCTACTGCTCTTGGAATTACATTTCTCGGGTTCACATCCTCAGGGGTTTTGGCCTTGGTTTTCGTACTGCCTGTTTCTCAAAATGCTTTTTCTGGAGAGATGCTTCTAATGCTGTTCCTTCAGAACCACAAGCTGCCAGTTTCTGCAAACCAGAGGGTAGGAATAGAGGGTAAGGCAAAACCAGGGAGTGAGGGGAAGAAAAGGAGAAGACCAGGCACAGAGTACACCAAGACCCTCCTTTCAAGAAAATCAACTGCCGGTGCACGAGGACAGTGTCAGCATTGCTAGCCTCTCTTCAGGGTCACATCTGTTTCTCTCAGATTATTGACTTTATTCCACTTCCAGAAAATACTCACAACTGTTTCTACAAGACAGATCACAAGCATTGTTATCAGTTCCCCCACCAGACAGTCCTGCAAGGTAACTCCACAGGAGAAGCAGATGCATGCCAGGGAAGAAAACCAACGTCTATGAAATAAACTGATTTTGAAAGCGTGAGGGTGAATAACGGTAGGGATAGTCATGTGTTTGCTGAAAAAGGAATCTTACAGGCAGTGAGGAAGGGAGAGGGGAAAAAAGGCAGCCTGAAACCATTTCTGAAACCACCGGATCATTCTGAGACAGCTGAGTGTTCATCCTTGCTGTGCTCAGAACTGGGATGTCAGAGTCCTGAAAAAAGGTCAGAACACTTCTGCCTCAGTGCCTCTGCTGCAAAATGCAGTTAATTGTTAGTCTATGTATCTCACAGTGATGTTTCCGAGTGCTCATATGCTACTGTGATGTTTGTGGCAGGAGCCTCGCAGGCCCGGAATATCTCACGGAGTGCTGCAGTGAGGCCAGACGGGTGCTGTGGGCACATGGATTGCACAAGGACTGCCATGCTGGGGTGAAGTGTTACACGCATCTTTTGGCTCCAGGTACGACGGGCAAACTCTGTGTGTGGAACGGAGTCACAGGGGAAGAATTAGTCCAAATCATTAAAAGAGATAACGGCTTTTGAAGTGACATTCCCTGGGGGAAAAGGAATATATAACGATTTGCCCTGCTGAGCGGCCTGACAGAGATTGCAAGCTAAGTGGAAAAGCAGCAGGAGTGCCAGAAGAGGTCACGCGCCCGGCGTCCGCAGGCTGATGTATCTGTTGTACCTGCTGGGTGCGCCTGTACCCAGAGCAGCAGAGGTAAGTGAACGAGTGTCAAGTATTGTGATGTCCTTTTTCTCTGGTAGCTCTCTGCTCAGTGAGAGACAGGTGCTTAGCAGTAAATTCAGAGCTTTGTTGCAAAAGCTTTACCCATGTGGGAGAACAGGAAAGGGAACACTGGAGTGCTGGGACCGCTAAGCAGTAATACCCTGCCCCTAAGCAAGCGCAGTTTACCGTGCAGAGCAGTCCTTTTGCAGGCACGATAAATGTCACCTGAAAAAGCAGCTGAATTTTCTCAGGAGAGTACCTCCGAGCTGCTGGAACACACCAATAGATTACAAAGCACTGGTTCACAGGCAAAGAACTGCCCAAAGCAAACCTTTTGGAGAGTGAGAGGTCTTAGAGCTGGCCCTCGGTGAGCCTCAAGCAGTGACTGCCACTACACAATGTCTGAGAAGGCCAGACAACTGCTACTGCTCATCTTTTCCTCCACCACAGCGAGTGGTGGGACTTGGCAGTGGGATGCTGTGTGTATAAACACAGCGCTGTTTGTAATAAACATGCGTATTTCACACCAGTGTGCCAGATCCTCTGTCAACCCAAGCATATGCTCTTGCAGAGGGTGTCTGATTCGAGTGACAGCACGCTCTGTTTGGCTGTGGGAGATGAGACGGATGTACCGCCCCGTTACAGGGAAAAAAGGGAGTTTCTTGTCTGAAAGCCCTTCTGATTCCGTGCACTGCATCAAATGGAGAGGAACATGGCTTGGCCATCTAACCTGGCCTTTGGAGCCCCAGGCATGGTTACTCACTGGCAAGGAGAAGCAGAAAATAGCCCAGGAAAGTCCTCTCTCACTGCTCTAAAGGTTCGTCCACGACTTTTGGAAGAGGGAGCGAGGGAGTGGGAAGAAGGGTGGGCACAAAGAGCAAGGCGTGAAGGCAACGTCTGGAGATGGGCTGGAAGGTGTTCGGGATGCATTAACAACAGGCAGTCTTGCCAGTAACACCACTGTCCGACACACTTACTTTTAAGTTGAACACTAGGGCGGCTGCTGCCTGTTTGTACAGCCCCCGTAGCAGCGCCCTGGGGGAACAGCAGCCGCGCTGCTCCCCGGGTTTTAGGGCAATACAAGACGCGGCATTGCCCCTACCTGCGCTACAGAAGGCACGCGCTCGTTTCCGTCAGGGACGTGCGAACTCTGACTCCTTTCCCGGGGGCGGGACGCGAGACTCCCGCATCTCGGGAGCCAGACAGCTCTGGGCACACAAAGGGCCCCCGGTGAGAGGCTGCCGGGAGCAGCCCCCCGCGCTGCGCCTTAGCGGGAGGACAAGCGGAGCAGCAGGCTGCAAAAGCGCCGCCCGTCCAGGCGCGCCGGGCTGCCGGCCCTTCGCAGTTCATTCTCTCACTGCTTCGCCCGGAAGCCTCGGAAGCCTGCGGCAGAGACGTGCGGGTCGCCTAAGCGCGTCGGCTCGAAGCACGAGTCAAGCCGCCCCCCCTCCGCAAACCATCCCGAAGCCCAAAAACTCGAGGGCGCCGACGCCTCCCTCCTTTCCTCCCTCCCTCCCTCCCTGCCTCCGGCGCAGCCCCAGCGGCTCCCGCCCCCGGCGTTGCCACCGCCCCGGCCCCGCACGGGTCTCCCGGGGATGCCCTGGGGCACCCACACGCCGCGGCAGTGGCGGGGTGGCTCACGGGCGGCCCCGCGGCCGCGCCGCTCCTACCTTGTCCCGCTTCAGCAGGTCCAAGATGTAGCCGAAGTCGCCACCCTCCGCGGCCAACGCCATGGCCCCGCGCTCCCCGCCGCGCTGCCCCGGCCTCCCCCGGTGCTTTCCGGGGAGGAGCCGCCTCCCGGTGCTGTGACAGATGCGCTGCTCGCCCCGCTCCACCCGTGGAGGGTGCTCACGGCCCCCGGCTGGGTGAGCGAAAAGCTCCCCCGCCCGGCAGCAGCCGCACGGGCGGCTCTCGGGGCAGCGCCTCTGCTCAGGGGCTGCGGCCGCGGCACTGGGAGAGGGCCCGTGAGCTCATCCCTCCCCGTGGGCTCGCCAAACCCGAGTGCTGCTGTGTCCATCTCCTCTGCCGCTGCTGCTGTGTCTGTCCCCTCTGCCTCTGCTGCTGTGGGCATCCCCACTGCCTCTGCTGCTGTGTTCATCTCCCCTGCCTCTGCTGCTGTGTCCATCCCTTCAGCTGCTGTGGGCATCCCCACTGCCTCTGCTGCTGTGTCCATCCCCTCTGCTGCTGTGTCCATCCCCTCTGCGTCTGCTGCTGTGTCTGTCCCCTCTGCCTCTGCTGCCAGCACCCGAGGCGGGCGTGCCTCTGGCAAAGGGACTTGAAAGGCCAGCTCAAAGCAGGCTGCCAGCTGGGACACCACACCATGCTCTCTCTGGTTTTCTTCACTTCCAGAGGTTTGGTTTAGATGGAACTTGGTGCATGAGCATGTCTGAGAAGAAGAGCCCCTGCCCTGTAATGTGCCCTTCTCGTGTAAAGAGCGTCACTGCGGGCGGGGTGTCTTTTGCGCTTGGCTGCTGCCATGTCTGTGGAAGAAAAGGCAGCTGTGGCTCAGAAGAAAACTCCTTTCCTGTGTTTTTCTGCACCCCAGCCAGGCTTGATGCCAGCACTCAAAATGGTGTGGATACAACATGCCTCTGTCCCACTGTGGCCAAAACACTGGGCCCAGCAACTCAAGTACCCAGCGCCGCTTGAGGCCCGGAACCCTCAGGGCCCCAGAAACAAGAGGGCTTGCTGCGAGAAGCAGCTCTGCAAGCCTCCACGCTGACCCAGCGGGCAAGGGGATGCCACAGGGTAGCTGGGGAATGGCGTTGGAGACATGGCAGGCATCCCACCCCTGCCCCCCATCTCCACTTCAGCATTGCTGCAATAGCTCGCTCCTGGTGAAGGCACCACCGGTCACTTCAGCCAGCGACTGGCTCTTTTCTTCCTCTTCTGGTCTCAGACTGCCCCAAGCGCAAAGGTCCCAGCCCTCGCAAGACCTGGGGGAGGAGGTCAGGGGAAGGGCCACTCTGCTGCTCTCTCATCATCTCTCTCCCAGACCGAGAGGTGGAAGGGGACAAGCCACCCTGGTGCCGTACCTATCAGGTGGCCCATGGAGCACAACAGTGCTGCGTGGTGGTAGCGTTCCACAGGGTGTTTTGTAACAGTGTAACGTGTCCCCTCGCAGGCCGCATTTCCTAAGTGTACTGATAGGTAGTAATGTTATCCCAGATTCTCTCTACAGGTTACTTGCTGAAACCATACACCCTTCCTTTCTCAGCAAGCAGGACTCATGAATAGCTACCAGACCTTCTGTTACTGGATACTGTACAATTATATATATCAGATGACTCGTTAATCAAATAGCTCATTATTGGGATAGAGAGAGGCTTTCAGCGTTCTGCAGATTGCTTTTGAGCCAACACCCCAGGAATAAACAATGGGCAGCAGCAGAGGGGACAGCCAGCCATCATCACCCACACAGCTGATGGGTCCTCAACAACGTAATTTCGCTTAATCTGAGATATTCTCCTCTGATCCAATTCCTGCTCACAACAAACATCCTGCAAAGAGTCACTGCTCTCATTTCTTTGGTCAGTGTCAAGCACCGTCAGAGGCCTGGGCTGGCCGAGGCTGGGACGAGGGATGGCGGGAAAGCACAGCGCCAACCTGCTCAAGTCCGGTAGTCACCTGCAGGATACCGTGCTGGTGGTGGCATCAGCAACAGCGGTGCTCCTGCTTCAAGGAAGGTTGTACCATGACATTGAAGCGAATCTCCAACCAATAACCAGCACCAAGCAGCAAACATACCTTTGACCTTACTGCTCAGTAATGACAGGATGTGGGAACCGCTGAGGAATTTACAACCCTTTCAGCTCCGCAGTGGCACAACACAACACACAGTGTAGATCTCAGCTGGACGCATGTCTGCACCCAAATCTCACTGCAGGTCTGTTACATTCATGTTAGACAGTCCCCAACAGCCATCTCCCAAATCCTGTGGGACAGGATGTCCCCCGGTGCATCCATCGTGCAACTGCTCTGAATCTGGACGTTCATCTTGCTTTCTTTGGCCATGAATTTCTTTTGGCCTGACAATGGCAGGACAAGGGGGAATGGATTAAAACTAAAGGAAGGAAGGTTTAGATTAGATATTAGGGGGAAGTTTTTTACAGAAAGAGTGGTGAGGTGCTGGAACAGGCTGCCCAGAGAAGTAGTGGATGCCCCGTCCCTGGAAGTGTTCAAGGCCAGGTTGGATGGGGCCCTGGGCAACCTTGTGTAGATCCAGGCCTGAGGTTGGTGGCCCTGTCTGTGGCAGGGGGGTTGGAGCTCTATGATCCTTGGGGTCCCTTCCAACCCATGCCATTCTATGATTCTATGAATCACACTGGGATTTTGAACTATGTGCTCCCAATTTCTGGCTCCACCCGTGTGATTTTTGCTGCACCAGTGTGCCTAGGTTCTGTTGTGGTGGTTGTTGAGGTTTTTCCCTTTCTACCAGCCTGGGCATGAATTCAAGGACTTGGGACAGAAAGGATGATTCCTGGTTCCTCTCCCTTCACCTCCTCATGTCCTGCTTCCAAAAACTGATCAGCACCCCGGTCACATCTGGGTTGTGCTGTCCTTCAGAGCAGGGAGGTGCTGGTGTTCTCGTTACAGTGCTCCTTTATATGGAAGAGATGTAAATGTAGCTCAAGTTGTGGAGTCAACCAGGGCAAGAAGGACACAGGAGAAGGCAGAAGCAGCTGATGGTTCTTTCATGCTCTTTTCTCGGAGTGGTTTTGTTTCAGCATTAGCTCTTTTAGCCCTCCAGGCTCAGGTGGCTGCCACTGACAGGCAGGCAGGAGGACGCCGCAAACAGCTTTGGCACCGGTTTTACTTCAGCAATGGCACCCTCCGAGCAGCTGTTATTGGGGGGATCCTGGCCCCTGCACGATAGCGGCCTCTGCCATGGGCCCTGCAGAAGAGAGCTCTTCTGCAGAGTCCTGGGAGGCCGGGCTGAGCCCTGTGGATGGCTCGATGTCACTGACATGAGAGACCTTGCTAGATCCAGTTTAGCTAGGAATTTGGGACTGTTCTCTGCAGTAGATATCGGTTCCTGTGGCCTTTCTGAGGGATCCCGGTTACCTCCCCGTGGGTGGAAGACAGTTTGTGTTTGCCTTTGTCTTGAGTGGCTGCAGGCTGACAGGGGAATGTGTGCTGGGAAGGCCAGAGACAGATGGAGACGCTTCGTCTTGCAGCTGGTGGCTCAGGGACTCCCATCCCTCTTGGCAACCAGTCGCTCTGCTTTCCACAACCTTTACTGAGGTAGGCTGTGTGTCAGGAATAGCTGGGAGCTCCTCACCTGTCACACATAAATCGCAGATGTGCAATTGCTTTTCACACTTCTCCTCCTCTTGTTCTGTCCATCACGTCTGTTCCTTTCTGTGGAACCCGGATGCCTGAAAATTAATCCAAACCTTTGGTTGCCATGAAATTAGCAATCTCACAGCATGTCCTGTGGAAGGAGTTTCTTTGTTTTCTATCTCTTCACCTTGAAGCGTGTCTCCAAATAAGCACGGATTATCCACTGATAACCAATTTCTGTAAATTTATACCAGTGGAAAAACTGGCCCTCCCAAAGTGTCATACAACACAGGCATTGTCCCATTGCCATTGCAGAGGGAATCCACCTGAGCACGCACGCGTGGCAGCCGTCTGCCTTCAGGAGTGGGGTCTTCTCCCACTGTGCCCCTGTACACTGTGCTTGAGCGTGTTGGCTGTCACCACCTATGGAGGTCGGCTTAAAGAGTGTGTGAACCCTGATGCAGGCACTGGGATGGGGAGGGCTCACACAAATACTCAGTACAGCGGAGAGAAAGACCATTTTACAGGCAGCGTGGGAGAAATGGACCCGTGTGGATGTGCTTCCACCTCAGAGGACTCCAGCGTCTCTGACAGTTGCAATCCCAGAGCAATGGAGACGCAGGAAACATAAAGGCAGGAGAAGACAGTGCTGGTACTCGCTATGAACCGCTTCAGTGTGCAGTTGCACACTTGAAGAAACATCTGAAGTCAGGAAAGAACACCACTTCAACACATATCTAAGCGTACGTGGCTCTGGTTAGGACTGTGACCTCCTTTAGTTTTCTTAACATGCTCAGAGGCCTGCCTCCAGCTTAAGCAAGACTAGAGACCTCATGTAAACAGTTTATGAATTTTAGATAAACTGCTTTCTTCCACAGGGACTGATGTAGATGGAACTGTCAGTAGCAGGAAAAAAACCTGCCAAGGAACAGATGAGACCTTCTGATGCTCTAAAGTCTTTGCAAGCAGGACACAGGCACCAGAGGGATATTCTCCCTGCGCCCCTCCCCACCCCCACCCCCACCCCCAGCCCATTTACCGGGTGTGTTGCTCTGAGGAAGAAAAAGGAACACAACTGCCTGGAGTCTCCTGGTGAACGGTCAGGGGAACCATCTCCTGAGTCTCTTCCACATTCTGTTGAGGTGCCACTAAGGCCACCTCAAGCTCCTGCACCTTCTCATCCTAATACATGCCACTCAGGAGCCGTATTTGGCCTGTGGCTCCCTGGCGTCCCCAGAGCTCTCTTGGTGATGCAGCTGCCAATTCACTGCACAATTGGATGGTTCCCTCCTCAATGTCTCTAGCCTTCCCTGGTGATCAAGTTCTTCTCCTCGACACCACAGACTGGCTATGGCAACGCGAGCATTGAAGCAGCTCTGCCGCTGCTCTGTGGCCGAGGCAGGCAGCAGCCCTTGCTGCTGGCCAGAAGGACCAGCCTCACCCCTAGCCTGTACCTCTCACCTCCCTGTGGGGACTGTGAGCTGGAGGTCCTCTGGCAAGGGCAAATGGAGGAACATGCAAAGGGAAATTACAAAGCCACGGTGTTTTCTAGACAGGATTTTATTCTCCTGCATCAGGCCCTTCTGACACCGCAGATCCCTTCCTCTAGTCCTTTTGTCTTGCTGCATGTCAAGACTGCTGCCCGAATACCGGGGACACATTAATTCAGGCACGTAAATCAGGCACAAACACACAAAATTAATTTCAGAGTGAAAACTGCAGCTATGCTGTGCAAAGCATTCTCCGTATGTATGATTTCCCCCAAGCCTGTCCCAAGTGACTGAGCACACCATCACACGCCCCTGGGAACAAGCTCATTTCCAAAATATGGGTTAAGTATGCAGAATACTATTAATATTGAATGTCCTGAGTGTGCCGTTAGATATGCATAAGGAATCAGCTAAAGTGCGTAATGATGCACACCATGAATATCCAATGCAATTGCCACTGCTTGGTACAACTGCAGCCAATCAAGTCTGACAACATCAAGAGAGAATCTGGGATGGCTTGAGTGCTAATAAATATCGATTGAGGAACACACACCAGGCTGGAGTCTCTACGTTACTGATTCTGTTCATTTCCTTGAAAGAAGGCATCTAATGAAGAAATCCAAGACACGCAAATCAGGGAAAGAAAGATGAGCGCAGCAGAGATCTGGCTGCAGCAACTGCAGCGATGTTTGTTTTAATGATTTTGTGCCTTTGCTGAAGGGGCATGTCTGCACCAGCAAAGGCTCTGAAGCTTGCAGCATGGGCCCGAAGGCTTTTCAGACAGAGCTGGCCTTCAAAGAGTGTTACAGCCCTCTCCCGCTTGTCCATCTCGTGCCATCGGGGTTCACGCACATCAGCTGGCCTCCTGCACTTCCCGCTCAGCTTGACTACCTCAGGATTAGGTTTGAGGTAACTTTCCTTTGGCAAAATGGCACGCCCTGTGTTCCTGTTGGAAAACTCCTTCCTCTGCGCTTACCCGTGGGTCTTTAACCCCTGCTGAAACTGGAGTAAGCTCCCTGCACACTGACATTGCTTGGATTTGGGCCGCTCTAGACCCCACTGAGCTCTGTGTGAGCCAGGCAAGGGCTGACCCTCCCACCACCGCACTGCACCAGAAAGAGCAGGCCCTTCGGCTTGTTCTCCTCCAGGCTCTTAACACAGATAATCCTGTTTAACACCAGTGTCCAGCTGGGATCAGCGCTTGGGCAGATGTCGCCCAAAAAGTAAATCTCCCTGGTTTTCCACGCAAGTTCTTTTACATTCCCTTGACTTCTGCAGGCCTCCAACAACTTCAGCAGTTCTCCTTGGTGTAAAACAGTCTCCCACAGGCGGCTGCCTGTCTGATTGGAGCAGATTTCCCTCTGGTGCAGCTACAAGTTACTAATCTCAGGGGGGAATGCTCGCTTTGCCTTGCTGTGAGGGCAAGCAGAAATGTGTTTTGCCCGGCTCAGGGTGGCTCTTCCCAATGTCCTCCCCCAATAACTCACCAGATATAGATTTCGAAGTGGGTAAAGACAAGACAAACACTTCCCCCACTTTTAATTCCTTGTTTAACCTTAGTTTCCAGAATGATCAAGAATCATCTGTTCCTGGCTGACACCAGTAGGTGAGCAGGCTACAGCTCTCTGCCCGCAAGACAAAGCACCTCCCAAGTGTCCCAGTCTTCCTCTGCCAGTGTTTGCAGGATACAGACCTCCAGCAGAGTGACTGACATCAGAGGGTTTGTTTAGGAAAGGTGAAAGCAAGCCCTCCTTCAGTTCCTAACCGCTCCACACCCAGTCAGCATCAAAAGGCCCCAGAGGCCTCAGCCTGTTCTGGTGCCCAGAGTCTGCCGGGGAGGGGTATGGAGCAGGCTGAGTTGCCAGCAAGGGGCCGGGAGTGGCATCCAGTCCAGCCTGGCCATCAGACCGACAGCTGCCACAGACTTTAATTTCCTTTTATAGCAGGGCAGTCGTGGGAACTGTTGCTCTCCACAGCCCGCGGAGCCTTCGGTCTAAAACCTGCCCTCCCTTGGGACCAGACACTGCAAGATCTCAAATGCTGGTCCCCATGTTTGCTCGCGTTGCTGCCCGAAGCAGCGTGTCTGCCTCTGCTTCACACGGGGACGCCTGAACCTTCCCCTTCTGCTGCTGCTGGGCCACGACTTGGGAGCTGCGGAGGTGGGAAAGCTGGCAACAGCCCAGGGGTTACATGCAGGGGGTAAGGGCGATGCAGGGCGAGGGGCACCCAGGGGAAGGGGAGAAATGGGCTAGCAGCCTATGGGCTGCCACGCATGGGGCTGTGCTGCGCTGAGTGCAGGCTCTGAGCACCGGAATGCGCTCACAGCCATGGCTGCTCCCACCCATCCCTGCTGTTGCCAACTCCTGCCCAGAGCTGGGAGCAGTCCTGAGCAGGGAGGGGGTGCAGGAGAACATCTGCCTCCGCTCTTCCCTCCTGTCCATGTTGAGTAAGGATGAGCCAGGGGGTAGCAGAGGGGAAGGGACACAGTGGGTGGCCAGAGGAGCTCACCTTGTTCATGCAGGTCACACCCCTCCTTCAGACACCCACCATCACAGTGCTCACGATTGCCAGCAGCTCCTGTCTGCAAATGGGAGTTGTTTCAGGTTGAAGTTCACTTACGCTGAAAGCACACGACGAGGCCCGGAGCCATCAGAAAGCTTTGGTAGCAGGAGCAGTTTTCAGGGCTGAACAGAAAGCTAGTAACAGAACTGGGAAGCTACAGGAGCCCCATGTCACCCCCACGCTGCAGGACTCTCTGGCCACATACAGGGACTGTATGCAGAGTTCTACACACAGACACACGAGAACGCACTGTGGAGAGGCCTCCTCCAACCACATCTCTGGCAGAATCCTGGCAGGGCAGCCAGCACCACCCAAGGACAGCTCAATGTATGAGCACGCAGGCAGCAGTGTGAGTATGCCCGATCCTCTCAGATTTCCCATTCCCCCTCCAGTGCATTTGAGCTATTTGTAGAAACACACCTGCACACACCCCTTCCCATCTATGCACCTTGCAGAGCAGCACCGTGTTCAACAGCCCCATCAGCAAACCTCTCCTTAATTTAAGAACGTATGGGCGTCAGGGGTGGGGGGAGCGGATTAAAGATAATTCAGTGGTGAAACAGAACTAAAGAACTGCAGAAAAGAGCCCAGGAGGGTCCCTACGAGCCCACCAAAGTAACTCAAGGTAGGGCCAGCTCCCGGGGCAGCAGGTTCATCTTTCAGTGCCATGTTACTGCATGATGGGTCTGAAGTTAAAGGAGGCTTTGATGGTATAAACGGCATCATAACAAGTTAAGTATAGCAAAGCCACCATGANGCAGAAAAGAGCCCAGGAGGGTCCTTAAGAGCCCACCAAACTAACCAGGGTTAAGTAAAGTGAGCCTTGTTTTGTCAGGCATGGCTGTAAATTAAAGGAGGTTGCTGAATGAAGGCTCCTGGGCATTGCAACAACAAATAAATACAGGCCTGTGCTTCGGAAACCTTGGAATTCTCCAAAGGCACCATGTGATTTCATCTTTCAGGCCCCTCCTAACCCAGGCTATTCTATGATTCTCCCATATTTAGCTTTCTAAGCAGCACAAGCACTGCTCCTTTCCTACAAGAACTCAGAGTGTGTGATGAACAACACAGAGATGTGCTGGGCCTCTATGCTGCCATTTTCACATTAAATTGTACTTTTGTGGATTCCCCATAAAAGGAAAGTTGGGATCCTCACTCCTGGGGTGAGGTGGAGCCTCTCACGTGCAAAGGGGGCTTGGAGACAAATTCTCTTGCATGAAAAGGGGACTATGTGTAAAAA